>PISX010008049.1:0-73344 GCA_004024625.1 Mellivora capensis | reverse complement strand
AAGTATCATGTCATCTGCAAAGAGAGAGAGTTTGACTTCTTCATTGCCAATTTGGATACCTTTTATTTCTCTTTGTTGTCTGATTGCTGTTGCTAGGACTTCTAATACTATGTTGAACAAGTGTGGTGAGAGTGGACATCCTTGTGTTCCTGATCTCAACGGGAAGGCTGTGAGCTTTTTCCCGCTGAGGATGATATTTCCTGTGGGTTTTTCTTAGATAGATTTTATGAAGTTCAGGAATGTTCCCTCTATCCCTATACTTTGAAGTATTTTAATTAGGAACGGATGCTGGATTTTGTCAAATGCTTTTTCTGCATCAATTGAGAGGACCATGTGGTTCTTCTCTCTTCTCTTATTGATTTGTTCTATCACATTAATTGGTTTGCGAATGTTGAACCATCCTTGTAACCCAGGGATGAATCCCACCTGGTCATGGTGGTTAATCTTTTTAATGTGCTATTGGATCCTATTTGCTAGGATCTTGTTGAGAATCTTAGCATCCATATTCATCAGTGATATTGGTCTGAAATTCTCCTTTTTGGTGTGGTCTTTGCCTGGTTTGGGGATCAGGGTAATGCTGGCTTCATAAAAAGAGTCTGGAGGAAGTTTTCCTTCTGCTTCAATTTTTTGAAACAGCTTCAGGAGAATAGGTGTTATTTCTTCTTTGTAAGTTTGATAGAATTCCCTAGGGAATCCATCAGGTCCTGGGCTCTTGTTTTTTGTGAGGTTTTTGATCACTGCTTCAATCTCGTTACTAGATATCGGTCTAGTCAGGTTGTCAATTTCTTCCTGGTTCAATTTTGGGAGTTTATAGTTTTCCAAGAATGCATCCATTTCCTCGAGGTTGCTTAACTTATTGGCATATAACTGTTGATATTAACTTCTGATGATTGTTTCTACTTCCTTGGTGTTAGTTGTGATCTCTCCCTTTTCATTCCTAATTTTATGAATTTGAGTTTTCTCTCTTTTCTTTTGGATTAGTGTGGCCAATGGCTTATCGATCTTATTGATTCTTAAAAAAAACCAGCTTCTGGCTTCATTGATACGTTCTATTGTATCTCTAGTTTCTATCTCATTGATCTCTGCTCTAATCTTGATTATTTTCCTTCTTGTGTGTGGAGCTGGCTTAATTTGTTGTTGATTCTCCAGTTCTTTAAGGTGTAGAGACAGCTGTTGCATTCTGGATTTTTCATTTTTTTTGAGGGAGGCTTGGATGGCTATGTATTTCCCCCTTAGGACCGCCTCTGCTGTATCCCATAGGTTTTGGACCGAAGTGTCTTCATTCTCATTGGTTTCCATGAATTGTTTAAGTTCTTCTTTGATTTCCTGGTTGATCCAAGCATTCTTAAGCAAGGTGGTCTTTAGCTTCCAGGTGTTTGAATACCTTCCAAACTTTTCCTTGTGATTGAGCTCCAATTTCAAAGCACTGTGATCTGAGAATATGCAGGGAATAATCTCAGTCTTTTGGTATCGGTTGAGCCCTGATTTGTGACCCAGTATGTGGTCTATTCTGGAGAAGGGTCCCTGTGCACTTGAGAAGAATGAGTATTCTGTTGTTTTAGGGTGGAATGTTCTTTATATATCTATGAGGTCCATCTGATTCAATGTTTCATTCAATGTTCTTGTTTCTTTATTGATTTTCTGCTTGGATGATCTATTATTGAGAGAGGCATGTTAAGATCTCCTACTATTAATGTATTCATATCAATATGACTCTTTTTCTTGATTAATAGTTTTCTTATGTAATTGGGTGCTCCTATATTGGGGGCATAGATTTGACAATTGTTCGATCATCTTGGTGGATAGTCCCTTTAAGAATGATGTAGTGTCGGGGCACCTGGGAGGCTCAGTACGTTAAAGCCTCTGCCTTCGGCTCAGGTCATGATCCTAGGGTCCTGGGATCGAGCCCCATGTCGGGCTCTCTGCTCAGTGGGGAGCATGCTTCCTTTCCTCTCTCTGCCTGCCTCTCTGTCTATTTGTGGTCTGTTTGTCAAGTGGATAAATAAAATCTTAAAAAAAAAAAAAGAATGATGTAGTGTCCTTCTGTATCTCTGACTACAGTCTTTAGTTTAAAATCTAATTTATTTGATGTGAGAATCACTACCCCGGCCTTCTTTTGAGGCCCATTGGCATGAAAGATGCTTCTCCATCCCTTCATTTTCAGTGTGGGTGTATCCTTAAGTTTGAAATGGGTCTCTTGTAGACAACATATGGATGGGTCCTGTCGTTTTATCCAGTCTGCAACCCTGTGTCATTTTATGGGTGCATTTAGGCCATTCACATTGGGAGTGATTATTGATAGATACGTTTTTATTGACATCGTGTTACCTTTGAAGTCTTTCTTTCTGTAATTGTCTCCATATTTCTGTTCAATGATATTCTTAGGATTTTTCCTCTTTTATAGAACCCCTTTAATATTTTCTGCAGTGTCAGCTTGGTGGTCGCATATTCTTTTAAGCCTTGCCGGTCTTGGAAACTCTTTATCTCTCCATCCATTTTGAATGTCAGTCTTGCTGGATAAACTATTCTTGGCTGCATGTTCTTCTCATTTAGTGCCCTGAAAATATCTTGCCAGCCCTTTCTGGCTTGCCAGGTTTCTGTGGACAGGTCTGACATTATTCTGATGGGCTTTCCTCTGTACGTAAGGAGCTTCTTTGTCTTAGCTGCCTTCAAGAGAGTCTGTCTATAATTATGATTCCTCATTCTTACTATCAGGTGTGTCAGGGACTTTCGAGATTCTAAAATCTTGGTGGGGGGACCATTCTGCCTCTAGTACATGAACGCTGGTTCCATTCACAAGATTGGGATAATTTTCATGGAGAATTTGTTCCACTATATCTTCTAGACTTCTTTCTTTCTCCTCTCCTTCAGGGATTCCAATAATTCTGACATTGGAAGATTTCATGGCATCATTTATTTCCCTAATTCTGTTTTTGTGGCTTCTAAGCTGTTTGTTCCAGGCTTCCTCCTCATCCTTTCTCTCTATCTCTTTGTCCTCCAGATCACTAATTCTATCTTCTGTCTCAGTTACCCTAGCTTTTAGAGAATTTAGATTAGATTGGAACTCATTGAGAACATTGTGGACATCATCCCTGGTGGCTTTCAGTTCTGCCCTAATCAATTCCATTTTGTCATCCATGGCTTTCTCCAACCTAGCTATTGCCTGGATAATTGTTAGCCTGAATTCCCTTTCTGACATATTTTCTATGTCGGTAGCCATTAGCTCTGTTGCAGAAGGCCATCCTCTGAATTTTTCTTCTGTTGGGCATTCCTCCTCCTAGTCATTTTGGTGAGAGATGGCTGAACGGATGTAGCTGGATGTATGAACCGTGGTGCAGTCAAGGTGCACCCTGGAACATTTCTGAGCAATCAAGAGTCCCCACCCAAATGAAAGAAAAAAGAAAGAGAGATAAAAGAAAAAAGAGAGAGGGAGAGGGAAACAGGAAAAAAAAAAAAAAAAAAAAAAAAAAAAAAAAAAAAAAAAAAAGAAAGGGAGAGGAAAAAAAAAAAAAAAAAAAAAAAAAGATAAAATAAAAGAGAAGGCCCAGCCCAAATGGGCCCCAAGGTAAGATTTATGAAGTATACAAACAAAAACAAACAAAAAGACTGATAAAAGTAGGTGACAAGAGAAAAGAAATATATATATATATAAAAGCAAAAGAAAAAAAGAACCTCATCAAAAGGAACCCCAGGTATAAGATTTATATACTACCAGGACAAACACAAATACACAGATACACTGGCAGAAGAAAAAGATGGGAGAGTGGTTATAAATTCTCAGTGTGGGCGAGGAAAGTTATTTTGATTCTTCCTGGATGTATCTTGAAATCTTTGTTAAAGGACTCAACTTTCCTAAGATAAAGGGGGATTAAAAATTGGTTTACCTATAGGGGTAGCATTGATTGGGGAAGGAGGTTACCTTGAAGTTTAACTCTATATGAATATTACAAAATAAAAATAAAGAATAAACTAAAATAAAATTAAAAAAAATTAAAAAATAGAAAAGCAAAAGAAAAACATGGGTCTATGTATCAAAAAGTTCAGGTTAAAAGGTTATTATGGAATTTGATGTACTGGACATCTCCCTGTTATGGTAAATAGGTTAAAAAATTATCTATAAAAAAAATGAACCCGAATAGTGGGAAGGAATTAAAAATGAAAATTGTATCTATGGGGACGCCTGGGTGGCTCAGTTGGTTAAGCGGCTGCCTTCGGCTCAGGTCATGATCCCGGTGTCCTGGGATCAAGTCCCACATCGGGCTCCTTGCTCGGCAGGGAGCCTGCTTCTCCCTCTGTCTCTGTCTGCCACTCTGTCTGCCTGTGCTCGCTCGCTCTCTCTCCCTCTCTCTCTGACAAATAAGTAAATTAAAAAAAATTTTTAAAAAATTGTATCTATGAAGTAGTGGTGGTTGTTCTCTTGTCTCCCCACCCCCCCTTGGCTTTCTGGGGGAGGGGCCTGCCACGTGGGATTTCAGGCAGTGCTTCTTGAGATAAGTCCTCCCACCCCCCTCAAGGGGATGGGCTCTGAGGAAACTGGTTTTTCAGGCTTTTGTTCTCTGAAGGTTTTTTGTTTGTTCCTTTGTTTTCTCTCGCCTTGACAGCTTTTGACGGTTTTTAGAGGTTTAGAGGAAAGCAAACTGCACCCAGACCTCCTTCTCAGAGAGAAGTCTCAGTCTGTTCCCCTCTGGGTGCTCCAGAGCACATAAATTCCCCCTTGGCCACTGGCAGAGCACGTTCCCAGTCGCGGTCCCTGGGGACGCAGGGACTTCTGCTTGTACCCCAAACTAGGACAGCGGCAGCTGTCTGGGCAGCTCCAGACTGCCAGAGAGGTCCCAAGCAGCGATCACACACTGAGATTTTCCCACTGGCCCGGGCTGGGAGCGCTCAGACTTTCTGGGTCTGAGAACATGAGGCTGGTATCTGCGCGCACCTCTCTCGGGAGGGTGTGGGGCACGACTCAGGTTCTGATAGCATGGCAAGTGGAAAAAAGGCTGTGGTTCTGCTGGCTGGTGAGGCTCACAGCCCCTCATGGGAGCCTCCACCCAGGAGCTCTCAGGCGCACTCGCAGATCAGGGACCAAGACCTGTTTTTTCGCCACACTCTCTCTGGCTCAGCACCAGGGGTGGCTGTCCTCAGCCTGGGGACTTAAGCCCTTGTCCCTAACCACCCCGATTCCCACAATTTCCCCCCACAATCCTTTGCTCTTTTTGAGTGCTTTCAACCAGACTCCATGTTAATGCTCGTCCCCAGTCGCAGGGCACTCTCATATTGGGGTATTACTTTCCAATGGGTCGCTTCTGGTGGCTCCCTCCCCCTTTTGTTTATCTTCCGATACCAGTCAGATGTTCCCAATCCGCTTTACCTGCCCACTGGCATCTTCTGCCCCCGTAGAGATCCAGACGTGTATAATTCTAATCTCAGGCTGATTTCATGGGTGATTGGAGTTCTTTGGTAGGTAATCAGCTCACTTTAGGGTACAGGTTGAAATGGCGCCTTCTCCTACTTCTCCGCCATCTTGTCTCCCCAGTAAAGACATTTTCACTGAAAATGGACAATTTGAAAAATTAAAGATGATTAAAAGGCTTGAATTGATAAGTTCAACCCTATGCTGGCATAATTAGGTCTAAGTTTTTGACACACTGAACATGTTAGCTTTCCCAATGGCACTTGTATAGTAATAATAGCTATTCACTTATTAAAAGAAGTAAAGCAACTTCCAAATATAAGCATTTCATTCTTAGTCAATATTCTGTTTACTGGAATGGAATAATGGACAGCTGTCTTGGTTCTATACTGACAGTTTATATGAAATGAGTGAGGAATCACTAGAAGGTTTAAAAATGTGTGGCCGGGGTGCCTGGGTGGCTCAGTGGGTTAAAGCCTCTGACTTCGGCTCAGGTCATGATACCAGGGTCCTGGGATCGAGCCCCGCATTGGGCTCTCTGCAAAGCAGGGAGCCTACTCCCCCCCCCTCCCCGCTTGCCTCTCTGCCTACTTGTGATCTCTGTTAAATAAATAAATAAATAAAGCGTGGCCAAAGTCTGAATTAATATAGGGCAAAGAGTGGAAGCAAGAGGACAAATTTTTGATGAAGGTGTTAATGAAGTAAATATCTTAATATTTATGGGCATCACTGTGTTGTTAGGAAGGCAAAGTCTCCCTCTTTCCTTATCTTCCCTGATTTTCCACACACCAAAGCATCAGGATATGTGGAGTACTGGGCAGATGCAAGCTAAGGCAAGCACTAAGTGTGTTACTCACATTGCCATCTAGGTATCTAATAAACATTTCATGATTAATGTGTCCCAAACTGAACTTATCCTCCAAATTTGTACCACTATTGTCTTTCCCATCTTAGTTGATGCCAACTCTTTTTGCCCAGGCCAAAAGTAACTGAAGTTATTCTTGAGTCCTCTCAATCTCTCCCACCCTACATCTAATCTCTCAGGAAATAGTACCATTTTGTCTTCAATATATACAGATCTTTTCCCATCATCTCTGTTGTGACTATCCTCGTTGAAATACAGCATGTTCTCCCTTATATCTTTTCTCCTTATAGTCAGTTATCCAGAGTAATATTTTTCATCTAATTTTTAATTTTGATGTAATTTCAGATTTATAGAAAAGCTTACAAGAATAGTACAAAGGTTTCTTTAAATCTTTCATCTAGACTCCCCAAATAAAAACTTTCTTCATTTACTCTTTTTGGTTTAGTGTTACCACCACTATCTTCTGTAAGGGCACACCATTTTACATTTTTACCGGCAATATTTGACAAGTCCCCTGTGAAACCATCAGGGCCTGGTGCTTATTTTGTGTGTAGCAGTTTCTTGTTTGCTTTTTTTCTTCCATGGAAATTTGTCTAACCTTTCTATCACTAATGGTATCATTTTCATAAACTTTCTTTTTTTTTCATTTTCATAAACTTTCTAAAAAAATCTGTTTCATACAGATTTATCAAATTTGTTTCTCCATAACCTTGCAAAGTGTGTTTTTTTTTTTTTAACTTCTACCAATCTGTTTGGTGAAAAATAGTATTTCAGAATTGTATTAATTTGTATTTCTAGTCATATAAGTAAGATTACTGAAGAACTAAGAATATCTTTCCACTTATTCAAGTATCATATATATCTCAGGAGTGTTAAGTTTTCTTTATATACATTTTGTACATTTCCTGTTTATTTCTAGGTGTCTTATTTCCTTTTTGAAATATAAGTGAGGCTTTCTTTATCATTATATGCTCTGATTACCTGTTGTGTTTATGAAAGTTCTTGGTGTCTGTGTGTGAATTTTGTTTTGAATTTTATTTATTTGAGAGAGTGAGCAAGAGAGAGCATGAGTGGTGGCAGTAGGAGGAGTGCAGAGGGGCAAAGGGAGAGGAAGAAGCAGACTTCCCTCTGAGCAGGGAGCCCCATATGGGGCTTGATCCCAGGATCCTGGGATCATGACCTGAGTTGTGAAAGCAGACACTTAACCAACTGAGCCACCCAGGTGCCCCTGTTCTGAAAAAAAAAAAATTTTTTTTTGAGTTGGTTTTGTTATTGACTATCTGGGTATATGAGCAGATTGTCTGAAAATAGTAATAGTTTCTTTTTTCTTTTCCAACTCATATACCTCTTACTGTTTTCTCTCATCTGATTGCTTTATAAAATGTTAAATAGTGCGATAGTTTGTGGGAATCTACTAACATAATGAGTAGGATTAGTGTCCGTGGGATAAGACTCATGAGAGAGTTTGCTTCTACTCTGCTTCTTTTTTCCATGTGAAGATACAATGAGAAGTTGGCTGCCAGCAACTTGGAATAGGGCTCTCACCAGAACCTGACTGTGCTGGCACCCTGATCTTCAAATTTTAGCCTCCAGAGCTGTGAAATAATATCTCTCTTGTTTATAAGCCACACACTTAACAGAATCTTGTTATCGCAGCCTGAACTAAGACAGAAATTGGTACCAAGAGTCAGGTTGCTGTTGTAACAAATCCCTAAAAATGTGGAAGTGGCTTTGGAACTGTGTTGTGGGTAGAGGCAGGAAGAGTTTTGAGGTGCATGCTAGAAAAAGCCAATATTGCCATGAATGGACCTTTAAAGGTCATTATAGTGGGAGCTCAGAAAGAAGAGAGGAGAGCTACAGAGAAAGTGTTAAACTTCTTAGAAAATATCCAAATGGTCTTTAACAGAATGTTGGTAGAAATAAGGATGGTAACGTCCATTCTGACGAGTTCTCAGATAAAAATGAGGATCATGTTATTGGAAACTGAAGGAAAGGCAATACTTGTTATAAAGTAGCAAAGAACTTGATTGAATTGTGTTCATGTCCTAGTGTTTTGTGGAAGGTAGAACTTGAAAACAAGTAGTATATTTATCTTTTTTTAAAAAAAGATCATTTGAGAGAGAAAGCGTGAACACATGAGTGGAGGGAAGGGGCTGAGGGAGAGAATTTTCAAGCAGAGGCCCACTGAGAGAGAGGAGCCTGATGCAGGGCTTGATCCCACTACCTAATGAGATCATGACCTGAGCTGCAATCAAGAGTTGGACACTTAACCCACTGAGCCACTGAGGTGCCTCTACCTGAGGAGATTTCTAAGCAAAATATTGAAGGAGTGGCATACTTCCTGATTTTTTTATAGTAAAATACAAGAGAAGAATGACTTGAAACAATTTTCATCAAAAAAGAATTAGAGCTTAAAGAAGTGGACAATCCTCATCCATACTGCAAAACGAGAAAGCGTGTTTGAGATCACACTAAGGGTACTGTCAACCATCCATGAGATTAGTATGAGTGTATGAACCATGGAGTTAATTGGTCATCCCAGCAAGAAAATTGCCTGTTGGAACTGAAGAGGAAGAAAATGGGAAGGAATGACGAAAGGCTATGGGGTGGCTTGTATTTTACAGGACAGGGTCATAGAGTGATTTAGCTTCAAATGTTTGTTATTCAAGACAAGGGAAGAATGACCTGAATGTGAGTTAAAGAATATATGGGCTGCCTCCTTGGTTTCAAAATGGAGGACCATTACTTTGTTTTCAGCAGGCTAGATGATCTCTGCCCAAAGCTGTGAGGGCAGACCTGACAAAAGCAGTAGGGCCACAACCCTCTTCAGCATATCTATAAGAGCAGGAAGCCCCAGAGGGTCCAGCACATCATAGAGGATTATTCTTGAATCTTTAGGTCTAATGTTTGTCCTGAAAGTTTTGGGCTTGCTGGACACCTGTCACTCCTTCCTTCTTTCCTATTTTTCCCTTTTGGAATGAGATTTTTTTTTAAATTTTTAAATTAAGAAATTTTTATTTTCACTTTTTTATTGGCATATAATATTTATTTCAGGGGTACAGGTATGTGATTCATCAGTCTTACACAGTACACTCACCACAACACATACTCTCGCCAGTGTCCATCACCCTGCCACTCCATCCATGGAGTGCATCCCCCACCCCCTCCCCTCCAGCATCTCTCAGTTTGTTTTTCATGATTAAGAGTCTCTTATCGTTTGTCTCCCTCTCTGGTTTCATCTTGTTTCATTTTTTCCTCTCTTCCGCTATGATCATCTGCGTTTTTAAATTCCACATATCACTGACATCATATGATAATTATCTTTCTCTGATTGACTTATTTTGCTTAGCATAATACTCTCTAGTTCCATCCATGTCATTGCAAATGGCAAGATTTCATTTTTCTGATGGTTACATAGTATTCCATTGTGTGTGTGTGTGTGTGTGTGTGTGTGTGTGTGTATGTATATACATACATGCAATATCTTCTTTATCCATTCATCTGTTGATGGACATCTAGGTTCTTTCCATAGTTTGGCTATTGTGGACATTGCTGCTATAAACATTGGGGTGAAGGTGCCCCTTTGCATCACTACATTTGTATCTTTTGGGTAAATACCCAGTAATGCAATTGCTGGGTCATAGGGTAGCTCTATTTTCAACTTTCTGAGGAACCTCCATACTGTTTTCCAGAGTGTAAAACACAGCTTGCATTCCCACCAACAGTGTAGGAGGGTTTCCCTTTATCTGAATCCTCGCCAAAATCTGCCATTTCCTGACTTGTTAATTTTAACCATTCTGACCTGTATGAGATGGTATCTCATTGTGGTTTTGATTTGTATTTCCCTGATGCCAAGTTATGTTGAGCACTTTTTCATGTGGCTGTTGGCCATTTGAATCCTTCTTTGCAGAAATGTCCAAGTCTCCTGCCATTTCTTGATTGAATTATTTGTTCTTTGGGTGTTGAGTTTGGTAGATCTTGGATACTAGCCCTTTATCTGATATGTCATCAGCAGATATCTTCTCCCATTATGTAAGTTGTCTTTTGGTTTTGCTGACTGTTTCCTTTGCTGTGAAAAAGCTTTTTATCTTGATGAAATCCCAATAGTTCATTTTTGCCTTTGTTTTCCTTGCCTTTGGTGATGTGTCTAGGAGTAAGTGGCTGTCTGTGTTCTCTTCAAGGATTTTGATGGATTTCTATCCTATGCCTGTCTTGCTGCTGTATTTTAGAAACACATAGCTTGTTTGGTTTCATAGATTTCTTCATATTCCCCAGTTAGTCATTCACTACATTCTGTAGCTTCTTTATTCACCATGTCTTAAAGCTGTCCCTAACTTGATTCCATGACTATTTCTCTGATTCAGACTTCCATTATCTCTTATATGAAGTATTATAATACAGTGGCTTTATTAGTACTGATTGTACTAATTGTTCTAATGTCCAGTTATTCTGGATGAATTTATGGGGGTTCTGTGTGAACAACTGAGAGTTATAAACTCCAAGAAGATCCAGTGAGGGGTCTGCACAATACTATGAGATTGACCTTAGGAATTAAGCCATTTTCCTGAAGTAACTATCAGGAAAAAAATCTTGTGCTTTTGGCAGGGAGAAGGGCAAAGGAAACATTGAAGAATGCCAGACAACCATGTTCTTCTTAACAAGGTCTGCCCTCATGGGAAACTCATTAACCAGAGCCTAACCAGCTGGGGTATTAGTAGAGCCTAAATGAAAAAGGAAATAAATACCCAAGTCCAGCCCCTACTCTAGCCATCATGTCCCACCCAAGGAGTGGGTGCAGGAAAAAAAAAAACAAACTAAGAAAGTAGAGAAGATGGGATCATAAATGCTTAATTAAAGCCACAAAAGGAAAACAGTTAAAGACAAAAATAGGAACAAAGAAAAATGGCAACAAATAGAAAATAGTAACAAATATGATAGATATTAATCCAACTATATCCATAATCACTTTGAACGTTAATGGTCTAAAGGAACCAAATAAAAGACAGGAATTGTCAGAGTGGGTCAGAATACAAGACTCAACTATATGTTGTCTACAAGAAACCCACTTGAAATATAAAGACACGGGTAGACTAAAAGTAAATGGATGGAGAAATACCATGCTAACACTAATGAAAAGAATGCAGGAGTAGCTGTATTAATTTTAGGCAGAGCAAACTTCAAAGCAAGGAATGGCATCACATATACAGAGGAGTATTACATAATGATAAAGGGATCAATTCTCCAAGTTACAACAGTACTCAAGGTGTCTGCTTGTAATAACAGAGCACCAAAATACATAAAGCAAAAACTGATAGAAAGGAAAATTAAAAGTCTCTAACTTTAATAATGCATTAATCAACATGTTTCTATCAGAAGTGGCACTAGTAGGTATTTACCCTAAAGATACAGATGTAATGAAAATAAGGGGCACATGCACCCCAGTGTTCATTGCAGCAAAGTTCACAATAGGCAAACTGTGGAAGGAGCCAAGATGTCCTTGAACAGATAAATCGATAAAGAAGATGTGGTTTTTATATATAATGGAATATTACTCAGCCATCAAAAAGATGGAACTGGCAGGGATTATGCTGAGTGAAATAAGTCAAACTCAGAAAGACAATTATCATATGGTTTCACTCATAAGTGGAACATAAGGAACAGTGCAGAGGACCACAGCAGGGAAGGGAGGAAAAACTGAATGGGAAGAAATCAGAGAGGGAGACAAACCATGAGGAGGCTGTGGACTCTGGGAAACAAACTGAGGGTTACTGAAGGCAGGGGGTGGGGGAATGGGGTAACTGGGTGATGATTATTAAGGAGGGCACATGTTGTGATGAGTACTGGGTGTTATATCCAACTGATGAATTGTTGAACACTACATCAAAAACTAATGATGTACTGTATGTTGGTTAACTGAACATAAAAAAAGAAAAAAAGAAATGGACTGATCTAGCAGGCAGGAAATCAGTGAGGACATAGTTGAACTCAACCCCATCTGTCAGCTGCATGTAATGGACACATATCAAGTATTTCATCCAACAGAAAACACATTTTTTTCAAGCTCACGTGGGACAGTCACCAAGATGGACCACATTCTGGGCTTTAAAATACACCTTAACAAATTGAAAAGAACAAATCACACAGTATCTGCTTTCAGACCACGGTGGAATTAAACTGAAAGTAACAAAGATAACTGGAAAAAGATGAAAATACATGGAGATTAAATAACACATTTGTAAATAACATATAGATTAAAAAACTCTAGAATTAAATGGAAATGAAAACACAACTTATCAAAATTTGTGAAATGCAGAGTGCTTTAAGGAAAAATTATGACACTGAATGCATATATTAGAATAGAAGATCTGAAATCAATAATTTAAGTTTCTACTTTAGGAATTTAGGGAAAGAACAGAAAATTAAATCCAAAGGAAGAAGAAAAGAAATAATAAGAGAGAAGAAATCAATGGAATTGAGAAAAGGAAATTGACAGAGAAGATCAGTAAAACTAAAAGCTATTTCTTTGAAAAGATTAATAAAATCACTAAGACGCCAGTCAGTCTAAGAAAATGAGAGAAGGACATAAAGTACTAATACTATAAATGAAAGAGGACATCTCTTCAGATCCCAAAGACCTTAAAAGTATAATAAAGGAATACTCTTAAAAATTTTATGCCGGTAAATTTGATAACCTAGGTGAAACAGACCAATTCTTTGAAAGTAACAATCTGCCAAAGTTCACACAAGAATAAACAGAAAATCATAATGTGTCTATATTAAAGAAATTGGAACAATAATTAACAGCCTTCCAAAACAGAAAGCACCAAGCCCAATTCAGTTCAATGGTGAATCCTCCCAAACATTTAGGGAAGGTGTTATATCCATTCAACACTTTTTTTTTTTTTCAGAAAATAGAAGTAGATTAAAATGTTTCCTAACTAGTTCTGTGAATCCAGCATCATCCTAATACCAAAACCAGACAAAGATATTACAAGAAAACCACAGACCAATATCTCTTCTGAACATAGATGCAAAAAATCTTCAACAAAATAGTAGCAAGTCAAATTCAACAATGTTTAAAAAGAATTGTATGCCACGACCAAGCAGGATTTATCCCCACATATGCCAGCCTGGTTCAACATTCAACAATCAAGTTACAGAACAAGTCCCATGATTATATCAATAAGTACAAAAAAGTCTTGACAAAATCTATCTTCTCAACATAAGAACACTCAGAAAACCAGGAGTAGAGGAGAATTTTCTCCAGCTTGATAAGGAAGAGTTACAAAAAAGTGGACAACATAGCCAATGGGAGAAGCTTTCCTTCTAAAATCAGGAACAGAGCAAGAAGGTCTCCTCTTACTACTCCTCTTTATCATATTGCTAGTCCTAGCTAATGCAATAAAACAAAGGGAAATGAGGTATACTGATTGAAAACGAAGAAATAAAACTGTCATTCTTAGCAGATGGTAGGATCTTCATTGTAAAACATCTGAAAGGATTAATAAAAATCCCCTTGGAACCAGTACGCAGTTATAGCAATGTTGTGGGATACGAAGTCAGTATACAGAAGTCAACTGCTTTCCTATGTATTCGCAATGAACAAGTGAAATGTGCAATTAGAACCAATACCATTTATACTAGCTTCCTCAAAAATGAAACACTTAAGTCCAACAAAATATGTAGGAGATTTTTGAGGAAACTACAAAACTGATTAAACAAATCAAAGAACTAAGTAAATGGAGAGATAGTACATGATGAATAGGCAGTCTAATATTATGACAATGTCAGGTCTCACCATCATCTATGGATTCAATTCAATCCCAGTTAAAATTCCGCAACTTTTTTTTATGGATAACAACAAGCTGATTCTAAAGATTATATGAATAGACAGAAGACTCAGAATAGCCAACACGATATTAAAGAAGAACAAAGTTGGAGGACCAAAACTACTCAACCTTAAGAATTACTCTAAGACCAGAAATAGACCCCCATAAATGTAGTCAACTGATATTTGCAAAAGAGCAAAGACAATATAATAAAGACAATTTTTTTAAACAAATGGTGCTGAAACACCTGGATATGCACATTTTAAAAAAATTTACAAACAGATCTTACATCCGTCACAAAAACTAACTCAAAATGGGGTACAGATTTAACTGTAAAGCATGAAAGAATAAAATTCCTAGAAGATAACCTAAGAGAAAACCTAAATGACTTTTGTATGATGATTTCTTAGATAAAACACCAAAGTCATGATTCATGAGGAAAAGAATTGATAAGCTGGATTTCACAAAAATTAAAAACCTTTACTCTGCAAAAACCCCTTTAAGAGAATTAAGCAACAGGCCAGAGATTGGGACAGGGGTGGGGGGAGGGGGGCCGTGGGGGGTAAGGTGGGGGGAGGGACTTTGCAAAAGACTAATCTGATTTAAAAAAAAACAAATACTCTCATGCAAAATATGCAAAGGATTCTTAAAATTCAACTTAAAAAACAATCCAATGAAAAATGGGCCAAGACCTTAACAGATACCTAACTAAAGAAAATATACAAACGGTAAATAAGCATGTGAAGGGATGATCCACATCTTATGTCATCAGGGAAATGCAAATTAAAACAATGTGATACTACTACATATCTTTTAGAATAGGCAAAATCTGAAATACAGTATCAAATGCCAGCAAGGATAGGTAGCAACAGGAACTCTCATTCATTATTAGAATACAAAGTGATACAGAACTTTGGAATTTAGTTTGGTGGTTGCTTACAATACTCATCATACATTTACTGTATGATTCACAATCAGGTTTCTTGGTATATATACAAAGGAATTGAAAACTTATGACCATACATAAATATGCATGAAAATATTTATAGTAGCTTCATAATTGCCAAAACTTGGAAGCAACCACAATGTTCTTTAGTAGGTGAATGGATAAATAAACTGTAGTACATCCAGACAATGGAATATAATTCAGCATTAAAAGGAAATGAACTGTCAAACTAGGAAAAGATATGGAGGAGCCTCAAATCCATATTGCTAAGTGAAAGAAGCCAATCTGAAAAGGTTACACACTGTATAATTCCATCTACGTGACATTGAGAGAGCTGAGGAGAAGGCAGGCAGAGACATCTTTTCTTCTTCTTAAAGGCTACCCTCTGGGATTAGGACCCTACCCTTATGACCTAATTTAACCTTAACTACCTTCTAAAAGTTCTCTCTCTAAATATAGTCACAGTGGGATTTATGCTACAATATATGAATTTTGGGAGGGGCACAATTCATTCTACAGCAGCCTACGAAGCTCAACTTAATTGAACCCCTGCCTACTTCTCTGACCTCATGTTTTGCCACTTTCTCCTCCACTCACCACAGCCCACTACAAGGCTTTTTTTTTTGAGGGGGGGGGTCTTATTCCTTGAGAACGCCAGGGACATTGGTGCATCAGTCTTTACATCTGCCTGTGATTTGGCCTGGAATACCCTTCTTCCAGAATTTACCATGGTTCATTGATCAACCCAACAAGTATTCCTCATGTAATATTTCTCTTACCACTCTAGGGACCATTTTTCATTCTTTTTGGTTTCCCAGCTTATTTGACTACTCTTTCCTACTTTTGAGGAATTCCTTACATTTTCAGACTTGATGACATTCTGATTCTATTTTTTCTACCACTTTCAACAGCTAGGATTCAGATGGCAGACCTGTATGTATTGGACTTTAAGTTAGAAATTGGGTGCACAAGGCGCTGTGAGGCATTCGTTCTAGAGATGTGGTGGTAGCTATCTGCAGTACAAAGAGGTGGCAGTAACATACATTCTAGCAGCATTATCTAGGGTAAGATGAAAGTTATGAAAGCTGCACCTGGTGGAAACAGTAACCTTGGGGTCTTCCGCAGACTGATTCCAGAGTGTGACTGAGGACATTATTCACTTGATAGCTCAGAAGCCTGACCTGGATGGACCATGCTGAGATTCTGAGTTCTCCTTCAGCTTAAAATAGAGTTAGTTTCCATAGTTTGCATTTAAGAAGTCTGATTGATATACCACTTTTCCAAAATACTTCCCTTCCATTTATTCTTTTAAAAAACTAATAGTTTTGAAAACTTGCCACATATTGGTCATGGTGCTAAGCATTCGACATGCATTATTTCACTTAATTCCTTTATGATTAGGTACAGAATTGCTGTTAACCACTCAGTGTATAGCCTCTTCAAGACCTACATATGATCAACATTTATGTGCTCATAGTGTCTAATATGATTTGCACTGAGTAGGTACTCAACAGGCAGGTATTTATGATGTAATAAAAAACTTGCTAAAAACTTTCTTAGTCTGCTCAGGCTGCCATAGCAATACCATAGACTGGATGCTGAAACAACAGAAATGTATTTTCTCACATTTGTGGAGGCTGGAAGCCTGAGATCAGGGAGCCAGCATGATTGGGTTCTGATGAAATCTTTTTTCCTGGCTTCTTTACAACAGCTGCCTTCTGGCTGGATCTCCACATGGTAGAGAGAACAAGCAAGTACTCTTTAGTATCTGTTCTTATAAGGACCCACTAATTCTATCAGACCTGGACCCCACACTCAGAACTTAGTTAAAAGGCCTCATCTCCAAATACTGTCACATTTCAGGGCAGGGCTTCAGTGTGTGAATTTTGAGGGGACACAAACGTTCAGTCCATAGCAGATAAAAACATGGACACCTTGTAGCTGTTACTTTTGGGTGAAGGTGGTAGGAAGGTAACCTGTGAGCTGAGACACAAAATGGAGTGCAATGGAAGGAGTCTTCTCTTAGGAGAGGTAGTTTGGGAAAGTGTGAGGACATTAACATGACTTCCTTGGTTAAACAGCTATAAAAGCTTACAGATTAATGGAAATACACAACAAAAATGATCTGTCTTATTTCTATTACTCAAATTTTAATGAAGTAAATTTGGTTACAAAAGAGTTATTTACAGATTACCTACAGCTCTTATCTTTCATACCTCTCTTTGTGAGTTTCCCTTTATTTTTGGTTTGTTCACCAGATACTCCTTTAGAAGGATCTGCAGTTGTATTAATCAGGGGTTTTGAAACTCCCTTAGGGAGAATAAGAGGAAATGGAGGGAGAATTAAACATCCATCCCTGTGCAGTTTTTACTATTCACCCCACTTGCCTCTCCTGTGGCTTTTGGCTCTCTCTTCTACATGAAGACTTGGATTAGATAATATCATCTGATCTATTATTTGAATTTATTGTTTAGTCTTATTCCCACCCCTGGCTTCAATCTAGGGAGCTAGAGAAGGACAATGAATAAAAATTGGGATTTGTTAACACCCGTGGTTCTGCATTAATGAGGCAAGATTCTGGAGCTTTGAACCATCACTGGCTCAGGAGGGAAGAACAGCAGTGTCTCCCCACTGATTGCTTTCTGGCAGCAGCTCAGCCAAGTCACAGTGTAGTTCTTCCTGCTGCCCCATGATAGTGGATCACAGTGCAAGCTGGCAGAAGAATTGGCATTTCAAATAGACGAGTTAGAAAAAGTTTAAGCATTTGCTGTTGTGTGGTGGTGAAGAGAATGGGTTTACAGCACAAATCCCAAAATGTCAATGGTGACTATGCGCATTTTCTATTTGCAGTATATGACAACAGGAAAGACCAGGGATGTATCAGTGAAGCTCCCAGCAACTTGGGGGAGTCATAGCACTTGTCTCATTTTAGGAGCACAGGATCAAAAATGTGTGTCTTGTCAGCTTTTATAGACACACAATGCTGATGTTTGTGACTCATGAAATACTACCTATGTGCATCTGGGGTGAGTATGAGTATGTATGTGGAGGGAGCTATGACATTTCAGCTGGCACTGTTAAGGTACACTGTGTTGCAGTCTGGGAGGCTGTTCTGGACTTTAAAATTATGTTTATGCCTACCCCATCTGGATTTACTTGGAGTACTCATGACTTTTCCAGCACCTAATTGATAGAATCCTTGCCGATAGGTGACTGTGGGTCTGGCCCTGGGTCTACTGTCAGCCCTTAAAGCTTTCTTAGTACCTGGCACCTGTGTTTGGCTTTCTTTGCACCGGCCAGGTCTCCCTACCAGGTCTGCATGTTTGCACGCTGTTCTCCACGCAAACCCCTAGATTCCACTTTGTTTTATCTCTTTGTAGTTGGTGTGTAGTTGTGTGGTCTAGATGATGTCTGTAGGGAATGCTTGGGGTCCAGTGAATTCTTGGAACATCAGATGTCCCAAAAGAGTAAAAGGAATCCAAGGTCAGACATTCTCAAGAAGGCTATTATCTATTTCCTTTGCGGCTTAGGTAAGGGTGAGGGTGCCTATTAATTTACACTACAGTGGCTCAAAGAAAATAGTAGGACTTCACAAGATGCTGGCTTGAAGTAGAGAAATTTGCCTACCATCTTTATAATGAGTCACTACCTTGTTGGTCTACCAAGGGATATATATATTTTTAAAATTTATTTATTTGTCAGAAAGAGTGGGAGAGAGAGTGAGCGAGCACAGGCAGGCAGAGTGGCAGGCAGAGGCAGAGGGAGAAGCAGGCTCCCTGCCGAGCAAGGAGCCCGATGTGGGACTCATCCCAGGATCTCTGGGATCATGACCTGAGCCGAAGGCAGCCACTTAACCAACTGAGCCACCCAGGCATCCCCCAAGGGATATTTTTATTTCAAGCACCAGATCCAACCATCCTTTCCTATTCCCTTTTCTGCCTATTTCTTGATAACAGGTGGGATTTAACATCAGGACAACTGGGAACTTAAAGGCTTGATTCCATGATGACTTTGGGGGCCGGGTTTATGGTCTGATCACTGAATTACTGTTTCAACAAATATTTGTTGAACATCTGTTGTAATCCAGGCATGGTTTTAGGCACTTAGCATATATATCATATTAAAGTGTAAAGAAATGGTGATCAGGGAAATAAATATTGAGAGTACATGGGGAAGGATGTGTGTTACAATTTAAAATTGGTTGGTTAGGGTAGGTCTTATTCAAAGGTGACATTTGAGCAAAGGCTTAGAAGTGGAGGGAAGGGAATTGGCAGGTATATTTTGTGGCAGAACAATTTTGGGCGCAGGAAACATGAGTACAAACACTGTGAGGCAGGAGTGTGTCTGGCATCTGAAAGACCAACAGTAAAGCTACTGTAGTTGTACTGAAGTGAGCAGGGTGGGGAGTAGAAGTGAGAGAGCAGCAGGGAGGGCAGTGATCCAGATCATGTATGGCTGTGTGTAGATGATTATAAGGACTTTTGCTTTTTATATATGACAATCACATATTGAAGAAATTGACCTGTGTTTTCAAGCAACCTCCTCCAAATTCTTGCTCTCAATGTGTGGTCCCTGAACCAGTGCTTGGAATTACCTAAGAACTGTTCGGAAATGTAGAATCTCTGGTTCCATCCTGAACCTACAAATCAGAATATGAATTTTAACTGGATTGTCTAGTGGTTGACATACACATTAACATTTGAGAAACTGCAGTATAAGTCTCACTTATCATTGTAGTAATGACAGTCATATATATATATATATACACATATATATTCTTTGAAACTTTGGAAAGATACTACTTTTGCACGATATGCTCCAGGGAGCTCTTGTCTATTCCTGCTCTGGCTTGCCCATAGTTTCTAGGGTGTACAAATCCATGAGGGGGATTTGTGCTCATTCTGTGTTCCAGTGCAATCATGGCAGAAAGGCATGCACCCAGCCAGGGAAAATATTTTCTAGTTCTCTTTGTAGCTAGATCTGACCTGTTTAATAGTTCTCCTCAATGAAATGTGAGTGGAAATGATATGTGGTACCTTTGAGTCGGGGATTTTAAGATGAAAGGGGGCATCTCTACTCTTTGTCACCATCCAGCAGAAATAAGCAAAGAACCAAGGCCAGAATGGGATAGAGGAGACTCAAGATGGAAGGTACCTAGCTCCTTGGATCACTGTGTGGGGAAAATGTTGACATCTGCCCGCTGCATTGAGCTGTTATGTGAATGTGAAATAAATGTTTATGTCACTGAAAATTTGGGGTTTGTTAGAGTGGCTAGCATTATCTAACTCAAAGATTTTCTAACATTAGGGTCATCTAGGATCACTTGGAATGCTTGAAAAAACACTAATTGCTTGATTTCACCTTCAGAGTTTCAGATTCTATAACTCTGGGATGGGGCCTCAAAATTTTCACTTTTAACAAGCTTCCTGGTGATGTTGATGTTGCTGGTGTGGGGGCCACACTTCGAAAACCACTGCCCTAACTAATAAAATATCCATTCAGAGATTGGAAAACGTTATGGCCTTGAAGGGTGTGTCACCAGCTTGAAAATGTGAAATTAGGATTACGCCAGGTTAGCCCTAACAGGGACCATTTAGGCCACCGTATTTGGCTGACTTAGCTAATGTTTCCATGTTCAGTACAAAAAGGATATAGAAGGGAGAATTGAAATTCATTAGGCTTAATTTTGGAGGGTTGCATTAACTGATACTGGCATCTCTGCTTTTCTAATTATTTCATGTTTCATTCTGCTCTTCCAGGCCCCTAAGAGAGAAAGCGGTTGATTTATGACCTTCATAGAATTCTCAGCCTGGGTGGCTTTGTTTGTATCAGTGGGAATACTGCTGAGCTCCGGGTGCTAGTGAGATAAGGCCACACTGTCTCTCAGGGGGAGGTGAGGGACAATGAAGTTCTTCTCCTGTCCCCACCCATATCAAACCAAAGTTTCAGTCATATTTAATGCTATAAATTAAGTTTAGAGGATTTTTTTTTTGTTCTCTGTTGGAGTATTCTGGGCTAGACTGAAATGAATTAACTTCCTCACTTAGGGGGAAAAAAAAAACCCTTCAGTTTTGGAAGGCATTACTGTAGGTCTTTCCAAATTGGACTTAGTCCTTTTAAGGTGCCTCATATAAATTAAGCCCTGGAATTCTTCAGAGAAATCTGTGATTTTATAGCTTCTCTCATCCAAAGTGCTATTATTAAATTATCATTCTGAATCGCTTCACTGACAGCTCTACTTCTTAAAATAGAGATCAGTTATATTCCTGGACACTAGCATCAAAAAGCTGAATCTGACATTCTGGTTTCCAAATGGTCGCTTGTTTTTAAATACTATTTTTCTACTTTCTAAGTTCTTCTGATTTGTTTTAGAAGACAAGACATATGTTTCTTCTCTAAATATATTTTATGCTCAGTACCCACACATAATGAGTACCATTTTCATTTGCTTCTCTGTTGCATTTGCTTCTCATTTGCTTAAATTTGCTTATCTGTTGCAATTGGTGCAAGGGCCCCCTTTTCTTAACCTGGGTGTTTTGCAGCTCTTAATTTTACTTCTAACCATACTGATGATGTCAGGGCAAGTTGGAATGGGCTTGTACTGACATTGGCAATGCCCTTAGAAGGCCTTAGGTGTAACCTGGCTAGGTGCCACCTTGGGGAGTGCTAAAAAGTGTAGCTCTCTTCCTTTCCTCCCTCCCTTCCTCAAGTATTTATTTACCACTTACTCTATGCCAGGCTTCGCTCCACTCATCAGTGGACAAATTACGGCATTCTGTTCTCCTGGAGGACAGAAACAATGAGAAATTGAGCAGAGACACAGAGTCCAAATAGAATTAAATATTCTGATGACGATAAAGCAGGGTACTGGAATGGGGTGGTCTGTGGGAGTACTTAGGGAAGTCTTACTTGAAGAGGCAGCATCTGAGCTGACCACAGGAGGATCTGAGGGAAGTGTGTTCTAGACAGAAGGAAGGGCAAATGTAAGCACTGTGAGGTAGGAGCCATTTTGATGTACTTGGGGAAAACAAGAAGGCCATTGTGGCTGGAGTGTAGTCAGTATGAAGGGGGAAGGGCATTTGATTAGGTCAGATCTGGCAGAGGTCCATTCACATGGACCCTATAAATTAGTGAATTCCTTTGCATCATAGTTTCAGTGAAAATCTTGGTAGTTGAAAGGACTGGATTCTTTTTCATTATTTTTATTTGTGATACCTTCTTAATTAGCTGTTTCATTTCTTAAATGGTGCTCCGTCTTTATTAGTGGGTGCTCTGAAAGAAAAAGCCTGCTTTAAATTCTGGTATCAGCATTCTGAGTGGTCCTGCTTCCCTCTCCTTTCTGTTTTGGGGACCCAAGAGGGGTTTATCCAGTGGCAGCATGTTCAATGGTGCTGCATTGGAAAGCTACTCAAAGTTATCTTTATTGCAGTGATAGATATTTCTGATTGAGGGAAGCTGACAGGGACATTCCAGGTACAATAAAATGAGTAAGGATTTCCCGAGGAGAAATTTTTAGTTGTCAAGTGTAAAACATTTTAAATTTTTGTGGTTATAGTAAATACCTCCATTGAAAATTAAATATCTTTCATAGTTTCCTTTATGTTTGGTTAGCCAACATGTAGTACATCATTAGTTTTTGATGTAGTGTTCAACGATTCACTAATTGTGTATAACAGCCAGTGCTCATCATAGCATGTACCTTCCTTAATACCCATAGTTTTCATTTTTTAAACTTTATTTATTTATTTATTTATTTAGGAGAGAGAGAGAGAGAAAGTGAGAGAGCACAAGAGGAGGGAGGATCAGAGAGAGAAGCAAACTTCCCGATGAGCTGGGAGCCTAATGTGGCTCCCAGGGTGCCAGGATCACAACCTGAGCTGAAGGCAGTCGCCCAACCAACTGAGCCACCCAGGAATCCTACCCATAGTTTTCTAATAGAATATATTGAAAAGAACATGGGATTTAGAATCAGAAGACTTGCTGTGTTAGTTCATAGTAAGATCTTTAGCTCTGTAATAACGTAAGATCTTCATTTCTGTGTGCAGTGGAGCTTGGTGGTTAAGAGCCCGTTCTATAGGCCGAATGGGTTCGGTTTTTCCCTTTACTAACTGTGTCATTTGGGTAAAGTAACAAAATCTCTCAGTAGCCCTCTTTTCTTATCTATAAAATATAAAAGGTTTGTTGATTAAATTCTGTAACTCGGGTAGTGCATATAGCACAGTATTTAGCTCACACTAAATGTTAGTTACTATTGCCATTATTGATGCTTACTTTGTGCTGCATACTATGCCAAGCATTTGATTTTTTATTTTTACTTCTCTAATTAAAAAGTTACCGGAGTAATTCACTTAGAGAGTTGAAAAAGTCAAAATAGAGCAAAGCATCAAATAATAGCAATGACAGTGCCTTGGCCCACCCCTCTGTACTCCATTCTACTACTTTAATGGGAAGCAACTTAAACTTTTTAACATGTTTTTTCTGACTTTTATTTTCTAAATATGGTACTGTTTTTTGATGTATATACTTTATACGTTACCTGTAGGCTTTATCTTGATAGGTCTGTTTTCCCTCTTCTCTTTCCCCATCAATCTCCCCATCCAATATGAACACATTCCAACATGATTATATAATTACTATATACAGATCATCACCTGCTCTGTCAAATAGTGTACTCTGATTAATCTTGCTTTTTTTTTTTTTGTAACAACTTTTCCCCCTGAAACTGTAAAATAGCTCTTTTTCTTTTGTGCATCTCTCTCTCTCACTTTGGTGTGTTTAGTTTTCTACATAATGTCACTATGTTTAATTTTTTGAATTCCCTAACAGAATTGCAAAACCCCATGAAATCGTGTTTCCTATAAGATTAACAAGCTAATCTATTAAGTTTTGTTTTTTCTTAGGAATATACTTCTGGAGTGCTCTGTTTACTTAACCCTGGTCTAGTTGTCTTAGCCTGCTACACGTGTATTCTTTTAGAGCCTCCATTTATCTCTCTTTCCTGGATCCAGGGTGTTCATCTTTGGTTTAATTAACCATTTCCTGTTGTAACTTCCTGAGAAAGTGTTACATGGGGTGTAGTTTTGAGATGTTGACACAGGGTTGATTTGGTCAAGATAGGGAATTCTCCATTGGAAATAATGATTCTCAGAATGTTTTTTAGAATTATTACATTTTTCATCATGCACACACACATTCTTACACTCAGCATCTGTGCAAAAGCTTTTACCTCACTGTATCATTGTGATGAGCCACATGTGCTTCTAGTTGTGTGATCATTCTGGTCTCTTCCGTTTTGCTTAGATAACTAACTCACTTCCATTTTGAAGTCTTCTCCCCCTCCCCCCACCCTGTGTTCTAACTCCAATGTTACTCTTGTGGAGTCCTACTGACATTTTTTAAATAACTTTTTTTTAATGTTATGTCAGTCACCATATAGCACATCATTAGTTTTTAATGTAGTGTCCCGTGATTCACTGTGTATAACACCCGGTGCTCCGTGCAATATATGCCCTTCTTAATACCTATCACCAGGCTCATCTCTCCCCCTACCCCCTCCTTTCTGAAATACTCAGTTTGTTTCCCAAAGTCCACAGTCTCTCATGGTTCATCTCCTCTGATTTCCCTCCCTTCATTTTTCCCTTCCTTCTCCTAATGGGCTCCGTGCTATTTCTTACATTCCATAAGTAAGTGAAACCATATGGTAATTGACTTTCTGTGCTTGACTTATCTTGCTCAGCAAAATCTCTTCCAGTCCCATCCATGTTGATGCAAATGTTGGGTATTCATCCTTTCTGATGGCTGAGTAATATTCCATTTGTATATGGACCACATCTTCTTTATCCATTCATCTGTTGAAGGGCATCCCGGCTCTTTCCACAGTTTGGGAATTGTGGATATTGCTGCCAAGAACATTGGGGTGTATATGGCCCTTCTTTTCACTACATCTCTTATCTTTTGGGCAAATACCCAATAGTGCAATTGCTGGGTGATAGGATAGCTCTATTTCAAATTTTTTAAGGAACCACCACACTGTTTTCCAAAGCAGTTGCACCAACTTGCATTCCCACTAATAGTATAAGAGGGTTCTCCTTTCTTCACAACTTCTCCAATACCTGTTGTTTCTTGCCTTGTCAATTTTGGCCATTCTAACTGATGTAAGATGGTATCTCAATGTGGTTTTGATTTGAATTTCCCTGATGGCTAATGATGATGAACATTTTTTTTCATGTGTCTGTTAGCCATTTGTATGTCTTCTTTAGAGAAGTGTCTGTTCATGTCTTCTGCCCATTTTTTTGACATGATTATCTGTGTTTTGGGTGTTGAGTTTGAGAAGTTCTTTATAGATCTTAGATATCAGCCCTTTGCCTGTAGTGTCATTTCCAAATATCTTCTCCCATTTTGTGGGTTGCTTCTTTGTTTTCTTGACTATTTTCTTTGCAGAAGCTTTTGGTCTTGATGAAGTCCCAAAAGTTCATTTTCACTTTTGTTTCCCTTGCCTTTGGAGACTTATCTTGAAAGATGTTGTTGTAGCTGATGTCGAAGAGGTTCTGTCTATGTTCTGTAGGATTTTGATGGATTTCTATCTCAAATTGAGGTCTTTCATCTATTTTGAGTTCATCATCGTGTATGGTGTAAGAGAATGGTCGAGTTTCATTCTTCTGTATCTAGCTGTCTAATTTTCCCAGCACCATTTATTGAAGAGTCTTTTTTCCATTGGATGTTTTTTTCCTGCTTTGTTGAAGATTACTTGACAATAGAGTTGAAAGTCCGTATCTGGGCTCTCTACTCTGTTCCGGTGGTCTGTGTGTCTGTTTTTGTGCCAGTACCCTGCTGTCTTGGTGATCATAGCTTTGTAATCTCGCTTGAAATCAGCTCTGTAATAATGTAAGATCTTCATTTCTGTGTGCAGTGGAGCCTGGTGGTTAAAAGCCCGTTCTATAGGCTGAATGGGTTTGGTTCTTCCCTTTACTAGCTATGTCATCTGTGTAAAGTTTCTTTTTTTCAACATTTCTCTTTTTCAACATTTCCTTGGTGATTTGAAGTCTTTTCTGGCTCCATACAAATTTTAGGATTATTTGTTCCAGCACTTTGAAAAATGCCAGTGGAATTTTGATCAGGATGGCATTGAAAGTATAGATTTCTCTGGGCAGCATAGACATTTTAACAATGTTTATTCTTCCAATCCATGACCATGGGATGTTTTTCCATATTTTTGTGTCGTCTTCAATTCTTTTCATGAGTGTTTTGTAGTTCCTAGAGTATAGCTCCTTTACCTCTTTGGTTAGGTTTATTCCAAGGTGTCTTATGGGTTTTGGTGCTTTTATAAATGGAATCATATTGCATGGAGCACTGGGTATGGTACATAAATAATGAATTTTGGAACACTGAAAAAATAAAATTAAATTAAAAAAATAATAAATGGAATCAATTCTCTAATTTCTCTTTCTACAGTTTCATTGTTAGTGTATAAGAAATCAACTGATTTCTGTGTGTTGATTTTGTATCCTGTCATATTACTGGATTGCTGTATGAGTTCTAGTAATTTGAGGATGGAGTCTGCTGTATGAGTTCTAGTAATTTGAGGATGGAGTCTTCTGCATTTTCCACATAAAGTATCATGTCATCTGCAAAAAGAGAGAGTTTGAATTCCTCTTTGCCAATTTGAATACCTTTTATTTCTTTTTGTTGTCTGATTGTTGTTGCTATGACTTCTAGTACTATGTTGAACAATAGTGGTGAGAGTGGGTATCCTTTTGTTCCTGATCTCAAAGGAACGGCTCTCAGCTTTTCCTCATTGAGAATGATATTTGCTGTTGGTTTTTCATAGACGGATTTTATTAAGTTGAGGAATGTTTCCTCTATGCCTATACTCTGAAAAGTTTTAATAAGGAAAGGATGCTGTATTTTGTCAGATGCTTTCTCTGCATCAATTGAGAGGACCATGTGGTTTTTCTCTCTTCTCTTATTTATGTGTTCTCCCACAACTGATTGTTTTTTGAAAGTTGAACCACCCTTGCATCCTAGGGATAAATCTTTTATCCTACTTCCTTTGTTATATTCTCTGTGATTTCTGCTCTGAGTCCTTTAGAATCTTCTTTTTACTCCTGGTGTTCTGAAATTCAGTGACAGTGTGCCTTGATGTGGTTTTGTTTTGTGTCAATCCATGTGCCAAGTAGTTGGCAAGCCCCTTCAATCTAAAAATGCATGCATACTGTTTGGTTCTAGGAATTTCCCCTGTACCTGCTTTTTGATAATTTCCTCCCATCTGTTTGGTAACTGTTTTGCTTTCTTCCTGAAACTCCTATGAATTAGTAATTGAACATCTTGGGATTTTTTTTTTAACTTTCCATAGCTTTCTATTTTACCTCCCTTCCCTCTTCGAACAAAATCCTTAAATTTCTTTAAGTTCTCCTATTGAATTTTAGTACTTTCTTATTCTCTGCTCCATAAAACATTCTTTCTGTATTTAATAGTGTTTTATCTCTCTGGCATTAGTAAAATATTATTTTTATCTATTTTCTCTTTATACTTTACAATCTCCATTTTCATTTTTGTTTTTGTTTTTCTTTGTTTTCACATTGGAGGTTTCCCTCAAATAGCTGTTGATCTTGGTTCCACTTTGAGAGTAAGGACCTCCAAATTTTAAAAGGTTGTAACCATCTAATGTTGGTGAGAATATGGAGGAACAGGAATTTTCTTACATTAGTTTTAGAAAGGCAAATTGGTACATTACTAGGGAAAACTAGTTTGTATGTAAATTTGAAATATGCATACCTTATGACACAGTGCTTCTACCTTTAGTTAAAAACCCAACAGAGAGGCCTGTACATGGGTATGAAGAGATACATGCAAGAATGTCCAAAGTATCATTATTCATAATAGGCAGAAAATTGGAACAAATGAGACATCCATTAAGAGTAGAACTAAAAAAAAAAAAAAAAGAGTAGAATCGAGGGTGCCTGGGTGGCTTTGTTGGTTAAGTGTCTGCCTTCAGTTCAGGTCATGATCCCAAGGTCCTGGGATTGAGTCCTGCATCAGGCTCCTGGGATTCTGCTTCTCCCTCTGCCTCTGCTGCCCCCCCTACTGGTGCTCTCCCCACCCCTCAAATGAATAAAATCTTTAAAATAGTAGATGATATAAAATTTTTCTCATGATGGAACATTATACAGCATTGAAAAATTCAGATAATGAATGATAGACTATAGTTAACTGCAACAATATAGATAAATCTTACAAATATGTTGAAAAAGAAGAACAGATAATAGAGTACTATTGACGATAGAGTGGATACATTAAGTTGTGGTATTGTCATTCAAGAATATTATGCAGCAGTTTAAAAAACATAAACTCCAGATGCTTCCCAATTCACAGGTCAGTTTCTCAATCATAAAATTAGGGAGAAGAAGCCAAACAAAAAAAGAATATGGTATAAACATCTGTTTAGGTAAGATACCAAAACAGGCAGCACGAAACTGTGGTGTTAGAATACAGAATAGTAGTTACCTTTCAGAAGAGAGGGAGGAGTTGCCTTTGGGAAGGCCATGAGGGGAATGGTTTCTGGGTTTCTGGAAGTGTTTTATTTCTTGATCTGTTTCTTGGTATGTACATGTTCACTACGTGATATTTCACTGAGTATATTTCATTTATGTTTTAGGCACTATTTTGTGATGTGTTACATCTTAAAATAATTTTTAAAATAGAGTGAGGAATTAAACATGGTTGGAAATTCTTTTGTGCCTGATCAAACTTAGACAACTCATAGCCTTCACTAAAGATCTAACTAGAAGTTTCCTGAGGGGACCTTATGTGTCAATATTAATTTTTTCCCCTACTGAAGCTGTTAATTCAGAGAACAATGTACCAATTACTTGCCTGAGGCAGTATTTGCCTGGCTGGCAACATTCTTAAAGCAGAATGTGGAAAAAAGTTGGGGGTCTTGTGGTTCAGTATGCCATTTTTAACTTAATTTGCCTATTTTCA
This sequence comes from Mellivora capensis, assembly GCA_004024625.1. NCBI lineage: Eukaryota > Metazoa > Chordata > Mammalia > Carnivora > Mustelidae > Mellivora > Mellivora capensis. The sequence goes on along the minus strand of PISX010008049.1, from coordinate 44,320 downwards.
GTAGGATGGTGCTACCCTTACCCTAATCCTCCCTGGGTTTATAATGTCTATGGTTCAGTTTCTCCAACAAATAAATCCTGTTTATGGACTGGAGAATGTCTAGGGATATAACTATTCCTAATACGTATTCTCAAACAAACATCTCATTTTCAGCCTTTTGCTTTTCTTGTTTCTTTGAAGAATAAGTTACCACCATTTCAGGTGGTATTTTTTTCTGGTTATGAAAGTCCTCATTTCTTGTGTGCATCCCACTCACCATCTTGTGTACTTGACATTCATATTTCTTAGATCTTCTGTTCTTCTGTCCATATTTCATCTTCCAAAACAGTTGACTTTTGTTTCTCATTTTGTTTTTGTGAGTTGAATTTATGGGTTAAACTGCATCTCTACAAAGTTCACATGTAGAAGTCCTAATTTCAGAATGTGACCAAAATTCACATGTAGAAGTCCTGCTTCAGAATATGACCTTATTTGGAGATAGGGTCTTTACAGAGGTAATCAACTTAAAATGAGGTCATTAAGGTAGGTCCTTATTCAATATAATTATTCTCCTTATAAAAAGGAGAAATATGGACATAGATACAGGATTAGAGCTAATACAATGTGTAGAGATTGAAGACATCCATCTACAAGCCCAGGAGGAGAAACCTGGATCAGGTCCTTTGCTCACAGTCCTTTAAAGGAACTATTCTGTTGACACCTTAATATTGGACTTAGAGTCTCCAGAACTATGAGACAATAAATTTCCTCTGTTTAAGCCATGAGTCTTTGTTATGTCAGTTTCAGCAAACTAATACAATGACTTAAATTCTTATCCATCACTATATTTAACGGGAAGTTTTGATAGGCATTTTACATGTATTTTACTTAATGTAAGTGCTACTTGAGAAATGGTAAAGTTTCTGTAAAAGGTAGAGAATAGAGAATCTGAATTGAAGCATGCTAAATTGACACCTTAGGCTATTTTATTTTATTTTTTCAATATTCCATGATGCACTGTTTGTACACCACACCCAGTACTCCATGCAATATGTGCCCTCCTTAATACCCACCACCAGGTTCACACAACCCCCTCCCCCCCTCCCCTCCCAAACCCTCATTTTGTTTCTCAGAGTGCATAGTCTCTCATGGTTTGTCTCCCCCTCCTATTTTCCTCAAGTCACTTCTCATCTCCTTCTCCTAATGTCCTCCATATTATTCCTTATGCTTCACAAGTAAGCAAAACCATATGATAATTGACTCTCTCTGCTTGTCTTATCTCACTCAGCATAATCTCTTCCAGTTCCATCTGTGTTGATACAAAAGTTGGGTATTCATACTTTCTGATGGAGGCATAATATTCCAAATATATATGGATCATATCTTCTTTACCATTCATCTGTTGAAGGGCATCTTTGCTCTTTCCACAGTTCAGCAACTGTGACCATTGCTGCTATGAACATTGAGGTACAGATGGCCCTTCTTTTCACCACATCTATATATTTGGGGTAAATACTCAGTAGTGCAATTGCAGGGTCATAGGGTAGCTCTATTTTTAGTTTTTCGAGGAATCTTCACACTGTTCTCCAAAGTGGCTGCACCAATTTGCATTCCCATCCCCAGTGTAAAGAGGGTTCCCCTTTCTCCACATCCTCTCCAACACTTATTGTTTACTGTCTTGTTAATTTTGGCCATTCTAAGTGGTGTAATGTGGTTTTGATTTGAATTTCCCTGATTGCTAATGATGATGAACATTTTTTCAAACAAAAGTGAAAATGAACTTTTGGGACTTCATCAAGATCAAAAGCTTCTGCATAGCAAAGGAAACAGTTAACAAAACTGAGGCAAGCCACGGAATGGGAGAGGATATTCACAAATGACAATATAGACAAAGGGCTGATATCCAAAATCTATAAAGAACTTCTCAAACTCAACACCCAAAAAACAGATAATCATGTCAAAAAAATGGGTAGAAGGCATGAACAGACACTTCTCTAAAGAAGACATGCAAATGGCTAACAGACACCTTAGGCTCTTGATGACTGCACTAAACCTCTCTGAACTTTACTTTCTTCATCTTTAGAAAGTGATGACATAGATCTTGTTTATGAATTTTAGTGGACAAAAAATGTCATTGAAAGTGCTTTGTCCACCGTGAGCTATTTCAATGATAACTGTACTTGTTACTAATCTAGGAGAGAAGGAAGAAGAGCTCGTATTTACTGAGTTCTTACTATATGCTTTACTTACATAATCTAATTTTGATCCTCATGATAACTATTGAGGACTGTGTCATTATTACCATGTTAGCGAACTCTGGCTCATTAACTTGAATAATCGGTCTTTGTAAAATCAGAAAATGGGAAACATGGAGTTCAAAGGAAAATTTGGACACCATCTTCATTACACTCTTTCAGGAATATGCCCTGCAAGAAGAGTAGCAAGTCACATGGACAGAAAGTACACTAGATCCAGAGATACCTCAGACACCAGACTGCTTCATTATTGTGTGTTGGTTTGTGATAATTTCACTGATCTGTTGAGGTTCCGCCTTAGGTACTTTGATATGCAATGTATGGTCCGTGGATTAGTAGCGCCAGCATCACCTGGAAGCAAAATCTCTGGCCTCTTCCCAAAGTTCCTCTAATCAGACTACATATTTTGACTAAATTCTTCAGATGATTTGTACGCACAAAATAATAAAGCTTGGAAAGCTTTAAGATAGTATTAGGTGATTAGAGGGCTGGATTAATAGCAACTAAACTCTGTTGTGCAGGAGATTTACCTCTTTTCTCTTTGTTCTTTGTCAAGTCTTCATGGTTTCCTGTTTATAGTAGATTAGTCCCTGGGATTTCTCATTCATTATCTCACTCTTTTACCCAATTTTCTCAGTGACTTAGAAGTTTATCTATGCATCTCTATTTTTGGAAAAGTCCTTTATATGAGTACCCTGTGGACTGCAGGCATTTCCAGCCAGCCAGGCACTTTCTCACACTGTCTTGATGAATATTCTATTTATCTGAGTGTTCTTAACTATCATGAACAATTTGGGATCTTCCTTTCAGTTAGCCACTTACCATGCGTATGAAAGTTCCCATTTCTTCAAACTCAGCAATCAACTCTTAATTTTTTAAAAGATTTATCTATCTACCAGAGAGAGAGTGAGCAGGGGGAGAGGAGAAGAGAGAGACCATCTCCAGCAGGCTCCCTGCTGAGTGTAGAACCTGGTGCAGGATTTAATCTCATGACCCTGAGATAATGACCTGAACCAAAATCAAGAGTTGGACGCTTAATCGACTGAGCCACCCAAGAGTCCCAAACGCAGCGGTCAATTCTTTTTAACAAAACTCCTCCTATGGGAGAAATTATCTAAGGGTTACCACTATGAGGAATTTTTTTTTTCAGCGAAACAGTATTCATTGTTTTTGCACCACACCCAGTGCTCCATGCAATATGTGCCCCTCCCAATACCCACCACCTGGCTCCCCCAACCTCCCACCCCCGGCCCCTTCACAACCCCTCAGATTGTTTTTCAGAGTCCATAGTCTCTCATGGTTCACCTCCCCTTCCAATTTCCCTCAACTCCCTTCTCCTCTCTATCTCCCCATGTCCTCTATGTTATTTGTTATGCTCCACAAATAAGTGAAACCATATGATAATTGACTCTCTCTGCTTGACTTATTTCACTCAGCATAATCTCTTCCAGTCCCGTCCATGTTGCTACAAAAGTTGGGTCTTCATCCTTTCTGATGGAAGCATAATACTCCATAGTGTATATGGACCACATCTTCCTTATCCATTCGTCTGTTGAAGGGCATCTTGGTTCTTTCCACAGTTTGGCGACCATGGCCACTGCTGCTATAAACATTGGGGTACAGATGGCCCTTCTTTTCACTACATCTGTATCTTTGGGGTAAATACCCAGTAGTGCAATTGCAGGGTCATAAGGAAGCTCTATTTTTAATTTCTTGAGGAATCTCCACACTGTTCTCCAAAGTGGCTGCACCAACTTGCATTCCCACCAACAGTGTAAGAGGGTTCCCCTTTCTCCACATCCTCTCCAACACACGTTGTTTCCTGTCTTGCTAATTTTGGCCGTTCTAACTGGTGTAAGGTGGTATCTCAATGTGGTTTTAATTTGAATCTCCCTGATGGCTAGTGATGATGAACATTTTTTAATTAAGTTTCTTTTCTTTATATAAAATTGTTCGGTGGCATTTTCCTTGACACTTGAGTCTTTGGCTATTTAGCATAACTTCAATTACAGTGTTAACAAAATCTACTAGTTAGGTCAAATCACTGAAACTTAAAAAAACAAATCCTTCCCTCCCCCCCAATAAATTTCCTTCTGTGGCTTTCCCTTTAACTAAAACTAGGAGAGCCGCTGTGGAGTACACTTATTTTTCATCATGTTGTTTGCGGGAACATGTTTGTTTCTCCTTTGTTGTGCTTCATGTGGTATATCTTACAGATGTTGAAAATATTTCAGGATGTCTTGAAGGGACAATGAGAGGTTGTGGTTTAACAACAAAGCCTCTCGCAGCACTGAGGTCTGTTGGTAACAGTTGGATTGTTGAAGTGTAAGATCCTCGGTTAGTCTTCAAAAGGAATGTGCTCTTGGCAGGGTAGAGCTGCGTATGTTTGTGTGCACGTCAAGGTCCTTTATGGTTAGTTTCCCCAAAGGCTTATTGTGCTTATTGCATCATTTGTTTTATTTGTGAGGGTATTTTGGAAGCTTCGGAATGGTTCTGGAGTCATTAGAGTTTCTATCTGTAAATGGTTAAGACTCCCTGTAGAAATTGTGTTGAAGGCAAACAACAGTAAACAAGAGTCCCTCTTCTGTACCCTTTTTCTTTATCTGCATTTCCAACCACTGTGAGCTGGGGAACGCAGCTCTGTAGAATGACGCAGGACCACGCTAGTTCTGATTTATGACCTCTGTCTCCCAGGGAAGGCTGCGTGGACTTTGGGATGTAGGTGAACCACTTGCATGAAAAATTAAAGCTGGCATATTTATGTTGAAGGACAGAGTGAAGTTAATGACCCTACAAAATTCCTGACACATAAATTTATTTTTCCCATCCTTCAAATGAAGTAACAAAGCAAGTCTATATCCAGTCCTGGGGAAGTTGATGCTTCTGACCTAAAAGTCTATAAAATGGGTAAGCTGCCAGAGCCCTGGAAAAGCCATCCATCTTAGGGAAATGGAATTAGCTCTAACTATATTATTAAATACTATAAATTACCTTCCTGGGTCCAGCCAGTTAAGTATTCAGATTCCCTTTCAACATGCTTACGTTTTCATTTTCAGCACAAAGTAAAACATGACATAGAGAAGTCTTACTATTCAAAATACCTATTTTTCATAATAAAAAACATGGATGGCATTTCCTCCCATACTCACTGTGTAGTTTTGTTTGTGCAGCATGTAAAGCTGTTAATTGTTTCTATGCACATTTTGTGTTGTGTTGCTATGATTTAGTATAACGTGTTGGAGCAGGTGTTGTGAGGAAGAGTGGGAACTCTTTTCCTCAAAGAGCTTCCCTTCTGGGTAAACTCACTCACAACCTTGACTTTCTTAAAACTTCCAGTGGGTCCCATTGCTTTTGAAGTGGGAGTCTCCTCATAGTCAGAACTCAGAAGATCTGGATAATCTGGACTCCAACCACCTCTCATGACATGCTTGAACATTTCAACCAGATAGGTGCTATTATTACCGTATGTCAGGTATGGAAAGTGAGGCTCAAAGAGAATGAGTAAGTTGGCAAACTATTTCCAGGAAGCTGAGGGGGATTCGAAGGCAGAGCTATTATCCCTTAAATCTTTGATCTTCTTTCACTCCTCTAATCTGTGGTTACCTGATAATACAACCAATCAATTCAGCGAGAGGAGCAATGCCTCAAAACTACAGACTTTATGAAACCAGGATCATACAGCAACCTCAGCTGGAAAGTACTAGATACAAAATGAGAAGAGTTCCATTGTGCTCTTATCTGCCAGTAATTGCCCATGTGATCTTGGATAAGTCATTTACCTCATTATCTTCATTTATAAAGCAATGAACATCAACAAATAATTTCTAGGCAATATTCTAAATCTGGTCCAAATAGTCAGGGTATGCTGCAAGTTACAGCAGTCCCACACTGGGAGATGTGTCATATGCATTAGCATGTTCAAAGTGACGTGAGATCCTGGGGGAGGAAACCAGTTATTCTATCACTTTTTAAACTCATTTGACCCTGGAAGACAGAGCTCCTGCTCCCTAGAAAATAGTCTGAAAAGTGATCTTTCAAACTCTCTTCAGGCTCTAACATTTAATAGTTGACATTTTTGCCTGTGAAATGTTCCATACCTACAAACCATGTGTTCTCTTTTAATTGTGACTTTCCACATTGCACCCCCCTCCAAGACTAAACACAGCAGGCAACAAATAAATGCTATTGACTGATTTATTCAGCTCTTAAGGTTAACGAATTCCTAACAGCGCTTATTTTATGTTTGGCAAAATTTAGTTGAATGCAGAACAGTTCTGGTGTGGGCAGCACTGTGCTCTGGGGGCTGGGTGAAAACCACCAACTCTCCCTAGAGCCATCCAGAGAGATGCCAGATGACATTTCAGCACCATTTGGCTATAAGAGTTTCATTCACTTGCAGAAACAAAAGACAAATTCTGTCTCCGCTTAGCAGACTTCTGATAGAGGTGTCCTCCCTGAGTTGGGTCAGTGGAAAATGAAAGCATTTGGTGTTGGGTGTCACTGAGCAGCCACCCTGATGAGATAGCCATCTTTTTCACCTCCCTCCAGTGGTTTGCAAGATATGTTGGCTCAGCCAGATTCTCCAGAGAGAAAAACCCTCTTTTTCATCCCTAGAATGCCACTTCGTGCTTGTTTCTGCAGTAAATTACCAAATGCCCCCCTCATGGTTTGAAAGAGCTTATTCACAGTGAAAGGGCTGAAGAGTTTCCCAGGAATTACTTTGACAATGGGAAATTTTTATATTTGTGTTTGCCCAAGAAAACACACAAGTTTTAATATTCAATATAATAAATACACAGAAATGGATTTTTGAAAGCTATCATTGTTTTTAGTAAGATAACTAGCGCTGTTTTTCATCTTTAGAAAGCATGAATGTCCAAGTGATCTAATATGGTAATAAAATTTTTACAGTGTACCAAAAATCATAAAGATGCCTAACACCTTAAGAGCTGTGTAACTTCCTGCATCTATTAGGAAAAAATATTTTATCTTTTTTTTGAAAGAAAAATAAAGATCCTGTGTAATTGTGTACTGAGAAAACAGTTTTGATACTGTAGGTTTATAATTAAAAACACTGACAAAAATATTTTTGTTCTAAGTTTTCTAGATGCAAATGAACTGTCAAAGTTTCTCCTGAGCATATTCTGTAGTGTTCTGTGTAAAGGAGCTGACATAGTTGAAAGTTGCAGTATAGAATACTAAGTGTAGAGAACTAAGGTAGAACCAGAGGATGGGTTGTAGTTCTGCCTCTAACTAGCTACATGGTTATTTATTAAACCACCTTGAGTCTCAGTTTCCTTACACATAAGTGGAAGTACACAAATGGTTGTTGTTGTTTTAAGGTAAATTTATCAGCGAGAGAGTGGGAGCGCACGCACATGTGGGGAGGAGCAGAGGAAGAGAGAGGGAATCACAAGCAGCATCCCTGCTGAGCGCAGAGCCTGATGCACGTGCTCTGTCTCACAACCCTGAGATCATGACCTGAGCTGAAACCAAGAGTCAGATGTTTAACTGACTGAACCACTTAGGCACCCCACCACAGGCTGTCTCAAAGATAAAATGAGATAAAGTCTATGAAAGAATTACCCAACACCTGCCATATAATAAGTGATAAATAGTTGATTTATGGAGACCTGTTAATTAGTTCACTTGACAGAAGAACCATAGGTAGGGTAGCACAGGCCAAGGAGCATCCTTTCCCTGTGATCTTCTTGGCCCCATTCCCCTCTTATTTGCTTGACTGGTAGTAGTTTTGGGCCTCATTGCTATAGTTATTCCATTGGAAAGGACTTGCTCAAAAATCTCTAGAAAATTTCCTGCCCCATGCTGGCCCATGACCTAAAGTGGTCATGGGCCAGCTTGGGGCACATGGTCTCTGTGAGGCACATAGACTCTGGCATTGAACCATAGTCAAAACTGAAGTTTGGATAAGTAAATTGAATAAATACCAGTTCATTCTAATGCCTATCTAAAGCATTGTGCTAGGCTATGATGCTGAAATGATTGAAACCAAAGTTTTGACAAACTTTTTGTTCAACAACAAAATAGTAAATTTTTAGGCTTTGCCAGTAAAGAGGTAAAATCAAGGGTATTGTGTAAGGATTCATGTACCCATATAAAATGTGGCCATTTAAAATGTAAAACCAGTCTTAATTTGTAAGCAAGCAAAAATAGATGGCTTAGCCCATGGGCCATAGTTTGCCAGCTCCCAAAGTACACAGCTCTAGTCTATACCTTCATGGAGCTTAAAGCTCAACTAAAGTGTCACATGATGTATGAACTTTTTTTTTTTTTTAATTCTCCCTCCCTATTCCCCTTGACATTTGAATGAAGCTGACCCTATGGGTAAAATTATTTGTCCAGTATCACCAGTCTATTTACCAAAATCTCAGAATCACTAGTCAGGACATCTACACCAAAGAGAAGCTTTTGATGATCTTCTGGTGATTGGCTTAAGGCCGCACCATGAATATATATGAGTGCCAGGTCAGATTCTGAAGAGCTCAGTATGGAGGGAGAAAACTTCAACCAGGAAATTGTCCTCCTAAATACTTATTTTTAAAATTCATGGAAAGAGAGTTACGCAGCAGTCTGCCTACATAACCGAGTCATCATACTGACATGCATAAATGAACTCCCACATATACAGAGCAGACACCCACTTAGCCACGGGTGTTTTCCCAAGAGCTCCTGCTACTAAAACCATGATCCACAGCTTGGGCTACAATGTAAACTTCTCCTGGACTCTCAGTCTTAGTTGGAAATCTGCTTCTACACAGGTAGAAGGACTGGAACATGGGAGGCAGTGAACTAGCACTTCCCAGGGCCCATTTAAAAGATGTGTACACTGAGTCACAGAGGAAGCAGGAGGTTGTCACAGCACATGGCTCAGCCATCTTGTTCCCAGGAATTCTGTGATCTCCCCAACAGAGATAGAGATCAAGCCACGAACTACGTAATGGCCCACCCCATTGTGTTTGCCTTTGCAGTTTTACTCCACTGCCTTCAATTTGTTGGTGCCTGTTGGCTTTGCATATGTGTTAAGAATGTCATTTGGAGATTGAAATCTGTGAAATAATTTTGCTACCATTGGTAAAGTCAAAGGGAAAGTGATGGCTAGGCAGGGTTGGTGCTGCAAGTCCAATTTAGCAAGTTGTGTCCCCTTTGCAAGCAATTCATAATACATAAACCAAGTTGTTTTGTTTAATATTTTGTGTCCTAAAGAACAGTATTTAAAGTACATGGACCACTCTTTTTACTTCTAAGCTGACTGACTAAGGTATATCCCAGAGATCTTCATGCTTAAAGGTAGAAAAAACTAGAACACAGAATCTTATATCCAGTATCTGCTTGGTTTTCTGCTTGTTTTTTTTTTTTTCTCTCTGATAATCAACAGACTTCAGGACCTATGAGTTTATAGTTCTGTGTAATTATCACAGTGGGCCAAGTCTCATTTCATTTGTGTGTTTATTTGTTGCGTGTATTAGTGTGAATAAGCTCCTAACCAGGATTGCAGAAAGTGAAGTAAATAGATTGGCCTATCTTCAGTAGCCTTCAGAGAAATTCTTAAAAATCTGAAATGACCTAAACGACCAAAACTATTCATGTCCTCCATCATTAACATTCTATGCTCTAATGTCTTTAGGTCTTAACGATGTGAGTTGAAAATGGGGTCTTTGGTAATCCTTCTAGTTGAATCTTGAGTCAGTGCATCTTGGTATTCCCTTAGAATGTGCATTTTCTCAGAGTAGAAAAATCTAGATTTCTATAACTCTTAAGTTGGCTAGTGGTTGGCTAAGTCAATGATGGTCATTTTCATTTGTCTTACAAATGTCATACAATGGGACATATCAAAAAGGTAGAATAATATTTAAGGCCTTTGAGTCAGCTCTCCAACACTCTAAGATACTAGCTGTTACCTCAGGCTCAGTTTTCTCCTCTGTACTATGGGGAGAATGTCATGCCAATCTCTGTTCTAAGAACCATGGATATGAATAGATGACATGGTTGGCCTAAGCCAAGCACAGAGTAACTGCCCAGTACGTGGCTGCTGCTGTTCACATTTCTGCTGCTCCTCCCCTCCCCCCATCCATAAGAGAAGACCCTTAAAAACTGAGTAATGGTCTGACATCAGTGTAACTTGGTATAGACAACATGATAAAACCTGATACTAACCCTAAAAACAAGCCTAAAGCCAGACAGTATTTTCTCATTTTCAGAATAGTCCAGTGTGGCCTTGAGAAAAACACTCGTCTTTCAGAGGAACTCAGCATATGGTTCCTGAAAACAATTCAGTTTCTGGATACAAAGTTTTACAGACTACTTTCTAGGCATAGTATCTAGCTTGAGCCAACACCAGTGTATGTCCCCAAGTTGACTTTCTTTATGGATCATCTCAGGAAGGGCTGTTATGTGTATACTCTGATTGAGGGGGATAGAAATATGCATGTGAAAGTAAGTCATTGACAGGCATCAGGTCCAGGCTTCTAATTGGTGATAAAGTATTTGCTAGTGTTTCTTCTGTACTTTCCCCTTGAGCTGCCACAGTGGTTTTGGACAATTTTTCTGCTGTATTCTGTGAACTTGAGTTGGGCAAGAAGTTGAATCAATTGGTGGCTTAGTTGGATGTATTCTGCCATTGTCTACAGCTCTTAAATGGTTTCTGAGTGGATTAAGATTCTGCTTTTTGCAAGAGACAGAAAACTGAACATGACACAAGCTTAAGCTAAAAGGTGAACTTACTATCCTGTATAAATGCAAAGTGCATGGTTTGGGTGGTTTTAGGAACTTAAATAACATCCCTAGGCCTTGTTTTTCTTGCCTCTCCTATGTATTCTGTGAAATCTGTTGCTTTCTCAGGTGTGCCGTGGTCCTCCCTGTAAGCTACAGGTTTATATCTTTCCAAGAGAAAGTATGACCTGAAAGAGAAGACCAGAACCCTCAGCTTGACTGCTATTGGCCTGAGCTGAGTCAGGTTAGCAGAAAGGAATTCCTTGATATGCTTAGGACGGGGCTAGATGGGCACCCCTGGTGAACCACTGCAGTGGGGTTAACTCTACTCAACTACTTGAAGTGAGAAGAGAGAAAGAGCCCATAAAAGAAAAAAAAAAGATGTACCATTTGTAAAAGAACACTTAGTAGCCAAAAAATACAGTAAAGAACACTAGTGATGGTGAGTAAACCATGTCGCCATCTTGGCGCTAACACTTGGGAAAAGGAAAACAATTTGCATGCCAGGCCGTGAGGGTGTGGAGAGCACAAAAGCTTCCATCCGTTTCTCATGTCATCCTGGTCATCAGTCATTTGCTTTCTTCCCACCTATTTCCTATCATTCCTGCCAGGTCCCAGAGCTGTCCACCAACGAAAGTTAGAGGTTTGTAAATGAGCAGGGTTTGGGGGCATGGGGTGGAGGACAGTAGTGGTCTGTGTACAGTAGTATGTGCAGCTCAGTGCTTTTGAAGTTGTTTGCTGCAACTTGGAAAAGAAGGCTTCCAAGGAAGTTTGGCCATTTCAGAGGGAGAGAGATGGGAGTCTGGATTTGTCACGCTCTGTACTATCCCACGAAAATAAAGAGGCAGCGACTCTCATATTTTCCATAATTGAATATTCTGTCCAAACTGCACAAACAAGATGCCACTGATCCATGATCCAGAAGACAGGTGCGGATTTGTTTTTACAGCCATGGAGGCTGATGGCCTTGACCCCCGCCCCTGAAACCGATGACACACGTTTCTGAATGTCACTTTTTCTGCAAAATGTTTTCTGGCCCTACCAATCGTTGTCTTTGTTGTTGGAGTAGCCACAGCAATTATAGTTCTGTGTGGGGTGTAGATGGACCAGGTCATCATGTCAGAAGTGTCATGTGTATTACATCATTTAGGTGTTACAACATTTCTTTGAATTGGGTGTTCTCCCGCTTTACAGTGGAGAAAGCTAAGGCACAGGCAGGGTAAGAAACTTGCCCAAGCTCATAGAACATAAAGGGATAGAGCTTGGGACTCCAGGGTGGCTCAGTGGATTAGGCCTCTGCCTTCGGCTCAGGTCATGATCTCAGGGTCCTGGGATCAAGCCCCACATCAGGCTCTCTGCTTAGTGGGGAGCCTGCTTCCCCCTCTCTCTCTGCCTGCCTCTCTGCCTACTTGTGATCTCTCCCTCAGTCAAATAAATAAATAAAATCTTAAAAAAAAAAAAAGGATAGAGCTTGTCTTCTAAACTGCCTACATGCATGACCACCAAGCCCTCTGGTGATGCTGCCCATCCTGTAGCATATAACCCTAGCAGGCAGGTCCACCAGGACACTCAGAGCTGTGTGCCAGCTCTGAGGCTGACAGCTTTAGCAGCCTCATCCCCTTTAGCATGGTAACTAGTGCTCAGGAACGTGCTCAAAGTCCAGAATCTGGCACTCAAGTTCATGCTTTTCCCTGTGAGCTGGTACCACCTATGCCCTTTGAACTTCATCTCGCGGTTTAGGTGCCCCCTTCCCTTACTAGACCACTTCCCTTACTAGACTGTGCCCCCTTGAGGGCATGGGCACTGCCTTAATCACCTGGCTTATAACTGTGCTCAATAAATGTCTGACTCATTTGTTTTTTCGGTGCCAAATACAGTGCTTAACACACAAAAGGTGTTTTCAATACAGAATAAATGAAGAAACAGAAGAAAGTGTGAGTGATAGCTCCTGAGGTCAGAAAGAGTAATCTTTCTATATAGAGTGGAAATCAGGCAGTCTCTCTCCTGGAAGGTTGAGCCTATAGCCTGTACTTTGCAAAAGTCAATTCCATGCAGGTGACTTGTTCTCAGGATGAAAATGATTTGGCCTTGGCTGGTCCTCCCCAAATATCACAGCACATTAGTCACTTCCCTGTTACTATAATAGCCCCTATTCAAAACAAAACCAGATAAAATGAAGGTTCGGGTATTACATACATTTGTGGAATACAGCAAGACTCAGTCTCTAAGACCATTCTCTCTCATCTAGGCTTGGCCAGGTTTTAGCTCTCTCGGCCTTTAACAATTCTCTGCAGCAATTCCACAGATGTTACAGAAGATGCCATTGACATAGCAACTAATTCAGCATCCTGGGGACCAGACTTTAAGCTCTGGTATGAGGCACCTTAAATATGTGGGAATTTAACATGAAACCAAAGAAGCAAAGTTGCCTTTTCCTAGGAGGGGAGTTCCTGCCAATAAAAAATAAAATAAAATAAACCAGCGATCCTGAAGCACACAATGAAAGGAAGCTGTGGTTTCTAGCCAGCTAGACAGGTGAAGAATACAAATAACCAGAAGTGTGTTTGTGAAGAACCTGTTTGGAAATCGAACATGAGCCCAATATGGTATCAAGCCCCTACTTGCAACACTCTATTGAAACAAGGCCATGTTCAAACAATTGTGGTTTCTTCGAGATCAGGAGACAGCTGTCCAGAAAAGTGACTCATCAGAGAGGCTAAATATATTATAGATGTTGCCTTGAGAGCAAGTTATCCACATGTGAGAATGACTTACTCAACCTGTTGTGGAATCAAGAGGGGACATTTGCAAGAAATGAAAGAACTATGCAGTCAGCCATATTCCACTACCATGAACTCACATTCCAGTGGGAGGATTTGCTTTCTGTTTCTCCTCTGACCTCCACCTTTGACAATGATTCTCTGAGTCCTGTCAGACAGAGGATAGTTATCCAGAGACCCCATCCTTTGGCAGTCATTTTGGTTGCCCAGCTCTCAACCTCTCCTCCCCCTTCCTTGCTGGCAAGGGCCTGGCTTTGTTTGGGTGTTCATACTCTATGTATGTGTGCAGAGTTCCAGGTGATGAATGTTCATTAGCCTAAGTCAGCCATGGTAAATCCATTCTCCTTACCAGAGATTGGTTTAAACACAGGCTAACCGAGCTAATCTAGATCTAATCAGATGGCATAAGCACTTAGTCATGAAGGGCTTTTTCCCTCCCTTAATAAGAAGGTATGTGGGAGGAAATACCCAACCTGTTTTTTTGCTAGGTATCTTCTGTCTTATCTACATTAACTCCTGGAAGCATTATAGCCATTTTGCTACCAGGAGGAATAAGCTTTCCCATATCCTGAGGGCATCCTAAAGATAGCAAGCACTTCGATCCTTGATGACAATACTGCACCACTACAAAAATCAAACTTGATGATAGACGTCTTGCTGTAGGAATTAACTTCTTGCTGCTGTGAAGCAGCCTTTAGCTAGGTAATTTTCTTGCTCATCTGTTACAGGTGAATCTGATCCCTGTTCCTAGGCAACTTTTTATTTTCTTAAATATTTTTATCTTAGCAAGTATAACTAGTGTTTTTTGAGAAATTGAGGCTACCCTAGTAGACAGTTTCTCATGGACCACATGCACTGTCCAAAAATGACTTAAGAATGCATAATCTAAAACAAGAGTTTGTACACCTGTTCTGTAAAGGGTCAGATAGCCCATTAAACCTTCCATCTTTGGGGCTCCTGGGTGACTCAGTGGGTTAAAGCCTCTGCCTTCGGCTCAGGTCATAATCTCAGGGTCCTGGGATCGAGCCCCACATTGGGCTCTCTGCTCGGCAGGGAGCCTGCTCCCCCACCACTCCCTACCGCCCCCCACCACCTGCCTCTCTGCCTACTTGTGATCTCTGTCAAATAAATAAATAAAATCTTAAAAACAACAACAACAACAACAACAAACTTCCTTCTTTATGGGCCATATAGTCTCTGTAGCAGCTTCGCAATTCTGCCATCATAGTACAAAAGCCACCATAGACAATACATAAATGACTCAATGTGACCGTGTTCCAAAAACACTTTAACAAAACAGGCAGAGGGCTAGATTTAGCTTGCAGGGTGTGTTTTACCAGCCATGGTGTACTGTTCCCAAAAGATGCATCCCTTTACTATGAAAAACCTGATGGCTTCCTGACATGACAGAGGCCCTGCCTAAACTGCTGACTTCGTCTGGTACCACTGGTCACCTTCACACCAGCCACTCCGGCCTTCTTTTTTGTTAATCCATGAAATCTTTCCCCTCTCCCACTTTACGGCCTTTGCATTTGATGCTTTTTTTTCCCAGAATGCTTTTTCCTGGCTCTTGCCTTGGTGACTCTCTTCTCTTCATTCAGGAATAAACACAAATACCACCATCTCAAAGAAGCTTTTCCTCAGCACTTAATCAAAGCATCCTGCGTTCCCCAGTCACTTCCCTGTCCATTATTTGCTTTATTTTATTCTCTGTATTTATTAGTGTCCATCTCTCCATTTCTCCACCATCAACCCTGCCTTCTTAGAAGTTTCTAAAGTCACCACTTAATTCCCCAATTGATTATTGAATGAATGAAACTCTTGTGGGCTCTTGTTAGCCTAAGGAAATGTTTTAAAGCGTTTCAAATATTTTCTTTTCTTTTTAAAGATTTTGTTTATTTATTATTTATTTAAGAAGGAGAGAGAGCACACAAACAGTGGGGGAGGGGCAAAGAGAGATAGGGAGAAGTAGACTGCCCTCGGAGGAGGAAGCTAAATGCAGGGCCAATCCCAGCATTCCAAAACCATGACCTGAGCTGAAGGCAGGTGCTTAACTGACTGAGCCACCAAGTGCCTCTCAAGTATTTTCTTTAATACAGAAAGTTTTTTTCTAATCTAACAGTCTGCTGATCTTTACAAGATGGCTCATGCATGACTTCTTTTAGAGTTAAATTTTGCCTCTCAGTAGCTAAGTATGTTAGAGCTAGACACGTAACTAAATGGCTAATAGAAATATTAATACAATTGGTACTTGACGCTCTGAGACAAGCTTTTACAAAAGTCAGGAGGGGGATACTTTCTTAGTTTTTCTACCTACCCAATAATCCTGGAGACACTAAAATGGCCCATTTGTCATGGTGTGTGCTCACGAGGGGTTTCCCTTCCATGAAGAATCAAAGCAGGTAACTGCCCCAGATCCATGTCAAGGCTGGAGCCCATATTCTGTATTAAGCTTGAACCACTACATTTTGGGGAGTCAGAGAATATCTACTTTATTGAATAGTACAAATAGAGGAGATTCCAAGCTTGTGTGAAAGATCTTTTTGCTTTATAAAATTGTACACATGGTGATTTTCCACCAGGAGTATGACCATATGAAAAGGCCACTTTATTCTGCTTGCCCATAAATAACTTCAGAAAGCCCTTATAAATACACTTACAGATAAAATTCAATGTAGTAAGAGTGGGGAGAGGGGAGTAGGGATGGAAAGTATCCTTGTTTGGCGCTGTTTTCTAGTATGAGTTAATACTAGATTTTCCAAAGTTTTGGGTCATCTTCTCCACACCCCTTAGTGTGTGAGTCAACCCCACCCTTGATGATTGCCTGTCTGGCTTTGGGCCACTTGCCAGCCATCCTCAGACCAGGAAATCTGGTTAAAATATTATCTCTGGCTCTTGACTAAATATTTTTTTAAGTCTTCTCATTAAAATCTGACTCTCCCTTGAAACTCCCTCCCAAATACTTCTTTTAAAATCCCTCAAGGGATGTGGTGGAGAACAAAAATGTCCTTCAGAAAGAGAAGAATCACACAGAAGGAAATGAGAATGACAGATTTCTCATTAATGCTTCCCTTTTTATTCATCTAAAACTTATCTACCCACCTGAAGGTCATTCCCAAGTGTTCTTAAAGTCCATGCTCTCAGTTTCTAGTGGAAGCAGGAAACGTCTTTCTTGTTCAGAGGGTAGAGATTGAGTTAACATGTACATGAACATTGGCTATTTCAGCTGTCTCCAGCCAACTCACCTCTGTTTATGACCAGCATCGTGAGCCACGGTGAAAAAGGCTGCCTATTTTGGTCCAGCCCTAGCTCCCGCAAAAAGAGCAAACAGAAGTGCGTATAAGATCATGCAAATGAGTACGAGGGGCCAGGTGGGAAATGTATGCATTGGAAACAGCCACTACAAGTTCCTTCCAAGTATGACACACATAAGAATATGGTCCCAGAGGTGCCAGATCTTGTGATTTTTACAAACAAAATGCAGAAACTTGGGTTATTCTTCCAATTTCTAAATATTGGAGCAATTTTTAAAAAACGAAGAATTCCCCAAGCCAAGCATGTCCAACAAGGCCGGATTGGGCTTGTGGGTTGCTTCTCTGAGGCTACTCTGTAGCAGTGACATAAATCTCTGTGATGGCTCCAGCGAGCTGGGGTGTTTGCACAGAGCATCATCAACAACTTCTGTGCTGGAAGCCAGGCTCTTAGCATGTTCCTAAGCTGCAGGTGCCAGAGTTCCTCCACACTTCTTGACCATGACCAAGGAAGTCCTCTCCTCTGCTTGACTCCTTCCCCAAGCTTTATGGCACATGAGAGCAGGGCACATATATGAGGTTGACTGTTTGAGATCATCAGCCTCTTTGCCATCATGACTGGCACCCAGGGGTGGAAGGGATGAAAACCCGGTTCTGATCAATGAAGAATTTTTTGGTTCTAGATTGAAATGGTGGGCTTCTCGGTCTACTCAAAGCCTTGCAATTTTTTTTTCTTGTACTCTAGCCAAATATGAGCTTCAAGTTGATGTATATTTTGTTTTTCTAATCTTATCCTTGGTTTCTAGAACCAGAGGCAAAATGTAAAATAAAAATGAAGACACAATAATATCCTCACATAGCATCTGCTTTCATTTGGTTAGAAGCTCATGTTTTCTTTACTTACATTGCCTTTGAAGAGCTATAATTGAAGATAAAGACAAATAACTTTTGTTAAACTAAGGATTTATATTTAAAATACTTCTGCACATGTCATGAACCTAGAAGTGCTAATAGGCTCTTGTCAGTATGTCTGTTCCTGCACCTCATTTTTCTCTAGGAATGCCTTGTGTGCCTTTCTCCTCTTGGTGTTGAGAATGGAACTGCCCCCGGAAAGCACCATTTTTCCCCGGAGGTCTCTCTGCAGAGGCAGCTATCCCTGTAGCCCCCGTTGGCACAAATGTGGCCATACAGACAGAGCAAGGAGTTCTCCCGTGCCTGCTTGACCCAACTGCAATTTGTCCAGCCACTGAAGAGTTCTGTCTGTCTCACTCTGTGTTTTGGGACTCCTTCCAATCCACAGTGCTCAATTATTTTGAGCTGGTTAAGTACTACTTATAGTGATCTTATGTTACTTTTGCTTTGGACTGGGTATCTCCCTCTGGATATATTTTGAGCTCCCTCAAAGTCTTTTTCTCATTATTAAAAATAGGGAAATCTAGGCAGTGGCAAATGGAGTGCCAGATTTTAATCTACATCCAGAGGTAACCACTATAGATATATTGGTTTAATTCCTTAAGACGTTAAACATAGATAACACTTTCTCTTGTTTCTATGACACCATCTATTATAAAACACACTGTGGACTTAATTTGTGCTAATAGAACTTCATGAAACTAGTTCCTTCCTATCACAGTTTCTCCTAACTCCAATGTCATCAGCTCAGATGAACCTCCTTACTGACCTTTCCTAAAGCGATCATCCGTCCCCCTGCCCTGCATCTCTTGTTCTCTGTCTTATTCCTCCTATTCTCTTTATTTCTTAGGGCTTAATATTATCGGAAATTATCTTATGTCTCTGCTTGCCTGTATACTAACAACCCACCATAACATAAGCTCAGGAGAGCATGAGACGTCTGTCTTGTTCACTGCTATAGTTTCAAAGCCTAGAACAGTGCCTCTGATCTCTTCTAGAACTGCTAAAAGGATGGTACAGGTTATTTTTTTAAAGCAATGAATCTGTAAAGACAGGAATAAGGGAGAGAAAAAGAGTGTAGTGGGGCTGAGGGTTGGTTCTAGAAAAAGTAAATGTAACACTATTGTGTACCTATATCAGCCCTACACGGATCCTGGCAAACCTGTGTCCCCACAGTCTACACCCAAACTCTGATTTAGTATCCTTTTATTTGGATGGTGCTGATTTTGGCTTTGGTTTAAGGATCATGATTTTAAATATATTTTCCTGCCAGTAAAACAATGAAAGTATCAATTTCTTTAAATTTATCTTATCAGAGATAACTGTTATCATTTTAGTAAAATTTGAACCTTGTTTCTATACTTTCTTTTTTTGGTGCCACAAGGAGGGTTGCTCTAATCTAAATAGATATTGATGCCATTGGCAAACTAGTAAGGTTAGGCTTAATTCTTTTTGCCTGTTTGGTCCACCAGAGTGCACTTAATAAATAATTCAAGTCACTAATGTAAAAGGAATCCAGAGGTCAAATGGCAAATGGGTAAAATTCCTACTAATTTATATTTTTAATCCCCCTTATCCATTGTATCCTATTACAAGTGACATAGGATTAAAACAAGGTTATTTCCTAATACCCATCTCCTGTTCTACATCTTTCATCTGAACGTATTACATCTCAGCTTGTGACACACATGTTAGTGGCTGGGGAAATGATTATAATGTCACTATAGACGGTGGCTTCAGAGAGAAAATAACCAGCAGGGATAAAACCTAAACCACAAAGTTCCAGAGTTGAGGCAAATCTCATTTGGGAGAAAAGAAAGGAGGCAGGGTAACACTGTGTGAACTGACCCCATAAATGCAAACTGGCTTAAACTTTTTATGTAATCTCTGAAACCATAGATTGGCAACTTTCAGGGTGACAAAAATGGGAGGCACAAACTATCCCTCAGTCTTTGAGGTACATTGAGGATAATTTTGGGAAATGGACCTACAGCCAGATGAATTTCTGAAAACCAAATTCTATCAAAATAACTTATTTTTGTAACTATGAGTCTAGTGATTAAGGGTGGTGTAAGTCATCTTTAAATGATTGTGGTATTTCTTAGCAAAAAGAAAAACTTGGTTGATATTCTTTAGGAAAATGGCTGAGGGTTTAAGCAATTCTCATCTTCATTTTCAGTATCTTTTCAGCAGGGGGGCTTCCCAGAGTGTCTCAACTTTCCACACTGGTAATGAATGTTGATCGGTCTTCTCCTACTGAGAATGATGTAATAAGATCTTATTGGATGACTTCCTGCAGAAAATAGCTTTGAACCTTGACTTAATCCGAAAAGTGGAGATACTAGGGAGTGAACAGAAGATGCCCTCTAGTAACACTTAAGGGTAGATAAAAGAGGAGCTGTGTAAATGAGGTTCCCATGTTCACAGCTTAGGTAAGCTAAGGGCAGTGGTGCAAGGCAGCAGGTGTGCTTAGGAAAAAAGACAGTCTTTCTGGCCAGAAAAACCAGAACAGGCCAAGAAGAATGGGGGATTCATCACAAGGAAAGATCTACAAAATTTCTAAATTCTGTTTACCCATATCTCTTGCTGACTCTTAAACTATGCATGCAGGATTAGGGGTGCCTGAGTGGCTCAGTCAGTTAAGCATGTGACTTCAGCTCAGGTCATGATCCCAGGGTCCTGGGATTGAGCCCTACATCAGGCTCCCTGCTCAGTGGGGATCCTCCTCCTCCCTCTCGCTCTGCGCCTCCCCCACCATGTGTTCTTTCTCTCTCAAATGTTAAATGAAATCTTAAAAAACAAACAAACAAAAAACCAAACAAATAAAACTATGCATGCAGGGTAGAGACTCAAAGCAAGTCAGCTGAAGACAAGAGACCAGTTGAGACTGCAGTGGCCACCTAAGAAATAGTGTGAAGTTTAAGTTCATAAGACAATTGCTAGCTAAAATGAAAGAAATACCAAAGGGAAATAACAAGCATCCAGAATCTATACAACTAAATAGTTACAGTGTTAAGGATACAATCCAAAATTACTCCACATGCAAAGAATCAAGAAAGTGGAGCATGTTCTCAAGAGAAAAGAAAGTCAATGGAGTCTGACCCCAGAATGAACCAGATGACGGAACTTTTAAAAAGCTAGAATTTTAATATGGTTCTTACAGCTTATCCTGAATGGTGCACTTCATGATGAAATGAAAAGGCATGAGGTCTCCTCAGAAAAATAGGAGCAATAAAAAAAAAGAAGAAATGGAAATTCTAGAAACAAAAATGTAGTATCTGAAATAAAAAAAAAATTAACAGCTCACTTAAGAGTTGGATGGAGATGGAAGAAAATAACAAGTGAACTTGAAGAAAGAACAACAGAAATTATCCAATGTGAATAACAGCAAAAAAAGAAAGAAAAGAATGAATTCTCAGAGACCTGTTAGATAATATCATATAGTCCAATATATGTATTATATGTAAATGGAATTGCATAAGGTGAAGGGAGAGAGAATGGAGAACTGAAAATATCTAGAGGATTAATGACCAATCCATTAATAAATTTAATTAAACACAGATATAAAGATACACAATGATCAATGAAAACCAAGCCGAATAAACTTCAAGAAGCCCTCACTAAGCTCATCGTAGTCAAACTGTTGAAATCCCAGGATAAATAGCAAACCTTGAAAGCAGTAAGAGAAAAACACCAAACATCCAGGGAAACAGTGATCTGATTACTAATTTGTCTCTCTGCAGAATTATGGAACCCAAAAGAGGGTAGAGCAACACCTCTGAAGTGCTACGAGAGAATAGAAATGGTCAAATCATAATTCATCACCCAGAAAATATATCCTACAAACTGAAGGCTGATGACATTTTCACATTAAACAAAACTAAAATAAATTGTCACCAGTAAACCTGATCTTTAATGTCATCTAGAGGAAGTGCTCCAGGATGAAGGGAAATGATATAACGTAGAAATTCAAATCCCAATAATGAAAAGCATTGAAAAAGGGTAAATATCTGGGAAAATTCAAAATACTTTCATAATGTTTGATTTTTTTTCCTCTTAATTTACAAACCATAGAACAATTTAAAGCAAAATTTGTAACATTGATTGGTGGGGTTTATAAGGCATGGTGTCGTAAGACAACCAACTTTAGCACAAAGGAAGGGAGAATGGCCCTGTATGGATACATTTCCACACTTTACCTGAAATGGTAAAATACTAACTGTACATAGACCAAATAGCTAAGGAGGTATATTATAATCCCCAGGGAAGCCACAAAAAATAATAATACTAAGAGAAATAACTAAAAAGCCAGTAGATCTGAGATATTTACATGAAGATAACATGAGAACTTAATGCCATTCTTTTTTTTTCTTAATGCCATTCTTGAGCAATGTCCTCTAGCCATTTGTTGAGTTAAACTATTATAATTATTATTAGGAGTAGTCTTCATTAACAAGTAAAGTGTAACTCAAGGCATGACTAGAAGACATCAACTTTATTCCTTCATCTTAATATTTTACATTATAGACACCATAAGCAAAGGCAACAGAAATAAACAAGTGGAATTATATTAGACTAGAAATGTTTTGCAGAGCAAAGGAAACCATCAACAAGATAAAGAAGTGACCTGTGGAATGGAAGAAAATACTTGCAAATCATGTATCTGGTAAGGGGTTAATATGCAAAACATATAAAGAACGCCTACAATTCAACAGAAAAAAAATCTCTGGTTAAGAAAAAAAGCAGAGGAGAGCACCTGGCTGGTCCAGTCACTGGAGTATGTAACTCTTGATCTCAGGGTTGTGAATTCAGGCCACACAT
The DNA here is from genome assembly GCA_004024625.1 of Mellivora capensis. Taxonomy (NCBI): domain Eukaryota; kingdom Metazoa; phylum Chordata; class Mammalia; order Carnivora; family Mustelidae; genus Mellivora; species Mellivora capensis. The sequence goes on along the minus strand of PISX010008049.1, from coordinate 21,592 downwards.
TTGGTGTAGAGGTTACTTAAAAATAAAATATTTTAAAAAATGAAATGCCTAATTTTTTAAAAAATGGGCAGAGGATCTGAGTAGACATTATTACAGAGAAGATGGGTAGATGACCAGGTACATAAAAATATGCTCAACATCACTAATCATCAGGGCAATCAGAATTAAGACCATAGTAAACTACCACCTTATGCCTGTTAGATTGGTCAATTTCAAAAAGATAAGAAATCGATTACAAGTGTTGGTGAGGGTATGAACAAAAGGGAATGCTTATGCACTGTTGGTGGGGATATAAATCAGTGCAGCTACTGTGAAAAACAGCCTAGTTTTTCCTCAAAAAATTAAAAATAGCAATAGTGTATAACCCAGTAATTCCACTTCTGGGTATTTCTCTGAAAGAAATGAAATCACTATCTCAAAATGGTCTCTGTACCACTATGTTCATTGAAGCAATATGTATAATAGCCAAGACACAGAAACAGTGAAAGGTCAATGGATGAATGGATAAAGAAAATGTGAGATATAGATACATAGATAGAGATATATAATGGAATATTATTTAGCCATAAAAAGGAGTAAATCCTGCCATCTGTGACAATATGCATGGACCTTTAGTATGTTAGTGCCATTTAGTGCATTATGTTGAGTGAAATAATCAGAAAAAGACAAGATTTCACTAACTTATGGTAAAGACAAAGCAGGACCCTCATTTTAGAAAGAAAAAAATTATGCAGAGAACAATTGATTGTTCCCCCAAAACAGTAGTTCAAAGAATCTCACCCAAAATACAGTCTGTGCACCTCAGCTGCTCATCTGAAATGGCATAGAGGAGTCTCCTCTCTTGATGACTATGCTAAGGAAGGCCTACTTTCAGGGAAAGAATAGCTAGATTATAGGAAGAATAAAATCGGGGCACCTGAGTGGCTCAGTTGGTTAAGCAACCGTCTTCGGCTCAAGTCATGATCCTGGAGTCTCAGGGTCGAGTCCCACATTGGGCTCCATGCTCAGTGGGGAGTCTGCTTCTCCCTCTGACCTCTCCCATTTCATGCTCTCTCTCTCTCTCTCTCTCTCTCATTCTCTCTATCTCTCAAATAAAATCCTTTAAAAAAAGAATAAAATCAGAAATAGAGCACATATGTATGGGTCACATATTTATGTGGAAGAATATTATTGAGCACTGACACAAGTTGATGATACTAAATTGTTATTTTCTCAAGGCAAAAATCACAATTTTAGGGGAAGTGGCAGTAATCTGAGCATAGGCCCCCTTTCCAAAATGAGGTATGACTGTCTCCATCAGGACCCTTAGACCAAAAAGCCTTTTTGCCCACATATTCGATACCATTCAGTACCCATCTCTTTGGGATAGCCTTTGAGGAATCTTAAAAGAATTTTGCCAATAATGACCTTTTTTTTAAACATTTTATTTATTTATTTGATAGACAGAGATCACTAGGCAGAGAGGCAGGCAGAGAGAGTGTGGGGGAAGCAGACTCCCTGCTGAGCAGAGAGCCCAATGTGGGGCTCGATCCTAGGACCCTGAGATCATGACCTGAGCCGAAGGCAGAGGCTTAACCCACTGAGCCACCCAGGTGCCCCTGATCTTTTTATTCATGGCAGAGAATAAATTTCTTGTTTGTGACTTGAAGATCAAGTAAATAGAGGATTTGGGGGATATTCTGTATAGAAATTTAAAACTTAGTAAGCTAACTATAACTAAAATTCTTAAAAAGTAAACTAATGAACCGTTGAACACTACATCAAAAACTAATGAGGTATTATGTGTTGGCTAATTGAACATAATAAAAAAAGTTATCTATGACAATAGATATCTGAGTTGGCCACCAATTCTGCTTTTATGACTCATTCTGATTTATTGGGCAGGGGGATGGAGATAGTTCTGGAGGGGATGATTTGATTATAATTTTCAATAAATAAAACTTCAGATGTGTTCATATTTTGCTGTGACTCTTAAATATCTAGGTGACTGAAATAGAATGAGTCACCACTGATCAAGAGAGAAAAGCCAAAGGGACAATATGGGCTTGAAATTTTTTATTCATCCTCTATGGGAGAGGCTTATAGAATGTACTGGAATGTTTGTCTAGCTGACAAGGTCACTTTCAATGCTCAGGTCCTAGGATTCATCGAAAAGTTCCCAAAGAAAAGGGGAGGAGGGTGATATAAACATTTTCTTAAGTCCCTTTTATAAGCTGGGCCTTCTACTGGAGGGTTTATAATCATGATCTCATTTAATCCTCAGATCAACTCAATGAGGGAAATGGTATTGTACCCAAGGTTCCAAGGAGGACACTGACTGTTTTGAAGTCAGACAGGAAGTGGGAGAGCCATAAAGCGGACCAGATCTACCTGACATTAAAGGCCATCCTCCTCTCAGTCTTCTATGTCCATTTGCTCCTCTTCTCTTTGACAATACACACTCCTTATTGGTCATCTGCTACCTAAAATGATTTTGAGAAGCCCAACATTACAATATAACCACCTTAGAGATATTGTAAGAAAGGTTCAGGGGGATTTCAGAATTTCAATTAAAAGAAACCTCATTAGATGGATGGAATTCAAGATTATAAATGCTAACTGTATTAAATACTCTCATCTTAAAGCAGATCACCCTCCAAGAGAGGGCAGTCTATGCTTCTAGATGGTCAAGTCCCTGAATTTTTAATACCCAAGAAATCTTGCAAAGTGATGTCATCAGGAAGCTTCTCAAATATTAGAATGAAAATGATCTAGGCATAGGAGGAATTATTTGATAGGTGGCTGGCTAAGTTAAAATACAATTAAATAAAAGTCTTTTCCAAGACTTTTTATCACATAACTTACATTGAAAATCTTTGCCTCATTGTTCTCATTAGTACAGCAGGAAATCTGTTCGTGCCAATGAAAAATGCCTCAGTCCAAATATCAGACATATGTGGCTTTATGCCAGTGGTTCTTGTCTCCATCAAATCCAGAGTCCACTTTTATAAAAAATAACCACTTCTTTACCATCTTGTATAGAAATTCATAGGTTATATAACTCATATAAACTCATTGGTAAGCTAAATATAATGTTATGCATATAGTGTAAAAGAAATAAAAATCATTTTAAATAACATTTCATCAGAGTAAATCTCAGGTATGGCAACACTAGAAGACATTTTAAAAAGATGCGAAGTATTACGATGGGTAATGCTATTACTAATAGTGTTAGTATGGGGCTCCTGGGTGGCTCAGTGGGTTAAATCCCTGCCTTCGGCTCAGGTCAGGATCCCAGGGTCCTGGGATCAAGGCCCAGGGTCCTGGGATCAAGGCCCGCATCGGGCTCTCTGCTCAGCAGGGAGCCTGCTTCCCCCTCTCTCTCTGCCTGCCTCTCTGCCTACTTGTGATCTCTGTCAAATAAATAAATAAAATCTTTAAAAAATAGTGTTAGTATGACTATGAATGTACAGCCTCTGTGTAGCCCAATGCAGGTGTGTATATGGGTGATGCAAAAACCACTTGCTCATTGCTATCTGTGATGTGATTTTTTTTCTTTTAGTGCCTCCAAATGATGAAAATCTCTTGGCAAAGTTCCAAACAAATCAAAACACAATCTCCTTTGATTTTTTTTTTTTTTGCTGTAGTTGCATTCCTAGAAAATTGAGACTACATTAAAACTGTATAAAAACAGTTTGTGATTATGTTAAAAAGAGTTTGGTTTAAGGCTGCAGGATATATGCCAGGACTGTTCTTTGTTGTATAACACTCTCTGATTTAGCTTCTCTGGGCTCCACTCAGTAAATATCAGTCACATTATCTCCATCATTGCAACTAGCAATTTCCAAAACCTCTCTGAGGAGGTGCTCTCAACTTTGAGAACTGCTGCTTTCTTCACCTTAGCAAGTGCTTGAAAAACTATGTGTGTACATTTAATTTTCCTACTTGAATCTGAATTTTCACATACTAAGTTTTGTAAATCACAGAGCATTTAAAAAAAAAAGACACACTGTTTTTTGTGGTATGAACAAAGGCATTCCTGATTCACTGTAAGTAAATTTCTTGGCTCACCCTAGGTGGTGAAACAGGATACTGTTCACGAACGTAAGGCAAGAAAGAACGCAAGTGCCCTTACACGTGTACACAAGTGGGTGAACAAAGAGCAGGTAGACCACAAGTCTGATAAAGATGCCCGGGCGTTAGTACAGGCTATATATATTGTATAATATATATATGTATATTCAGCTGACTCAAGGACAGGGCACAAACCCTTGGCCGTCTCCCTGGTTGATGGGGTCAGTTGAGGGAAAAGGTGAACCCAGGGAAAAGTGGATGTCAGTAGTTGCTAGGAGGCTCAAAGTTTGTGAAGGAAACAAAGGATGTGAGTCAGGGTAGAGTGTGAATGTGTAAATGTGAACAAGGGTTAAGTAGTCATGTTACAGGTCAGGTGAAGGGGACTAAGGCTCAGAGAGCTACCTGCTGGATAGGACTTCCTGAATTAAATTCTCTTGCGTCAGGATCTTGCATTGGAGGGAGCTGCTGGTGGATGGCACAGAACTGGATTTTGCTCCTCATCCCAGAGGGGTAGCAATGCATGGTTGCTTAGCTTCCTTCCCCCACTGTGCCCCTGACAACTTCTGCTACCTTTGCGCCTCTGGAAAGCCAAGTGTCTTCAGCTCTGTGAGGCAGACATCTGCTCACCATATTGCCTGTGCCGTCCTAGTGTCTGTTTCCCTGTCCCTTTGAGAGAAGGAGCGGTGGGCAGGAGTCCACACAGAAATTCTGGCAGGCCAAGAAAGACCACCTTCCAAGTTCCCCAGGCTCGAGCTTCCCTCAAGTTGATCACGCACACCTCAGCCTTGCTGGAGTTTGCACACCCACCTCGGATTCCCCACCTGACAAGGGCTCCAAAAATCAGGCCCAGGCAGACTTGAATGCCGATTCACCCAGAGTTCACTAGGCAATGGGCCTGGTGTCATTTGAGCTAGCTGTATGGCAGCCAAATTTTTTTGTTTTTTTAATAACATGACTGCCCTGGCTTTCAAATCCCATTATGAAACTTTTTATCCTTTACTCAGAACTTCTTTCTTTTGTTTTTGTTTTGTTTTGTTTTGTTTTGTAATCTCTCATTTTAGTTTGATGGAAAGAGATGTTGAGGAGAAATACTTGGGAGTTTGTTCCGTGGGGCCAGATGATGTGGTGAGTCCCAATCACTAAACACATCTGGGGAATCTGCAGTTGTTCCTGTTCTTCTCTGTCCTGAAACACTTCATGACGGCCAGTCACTGGCTCTGAGAGAAGCCAACACTGGCACGGAGAGGAAGAGGCAAGACTGATTCCCAGGACAGTGTGGAAGAGTATGAGAACAATTGGAAAGAGAGGCCTACCCAGGCACTGTCTCAGGGCCACCCCCATGCTCAGTGACAGAAAACCTGCTCTGCATTCAGGCCCCTGCAGGGATGCAGCCAGGCTGTTATGAGAAACAGTTCCTCGCCAACAGCAGGGTTCCGCCTGCTGCTTCACTATGGTTACACATAACTTGGGAGCTGCAATATGATCCAGTTTCCACCGAGGGGCATATACAGTACAGAATGCATACCATAAGTCAAAACATGGGCCTCAGAATTGGCTTCAAGAGAAGCAGTTACATACTTTCATGTCCCTTCTCTTCGGGCTTGACAGCTGTGAGGGAGTTCTCTCCTGTCAGCTTATCTAGAGAAAGCTGTAGGTGATGTTCCAGCCTGCTACCCACATCTTCTCAAGCGGTCACACACAGTCAGTATGCCGTGAGCAGTGGGTGCAGGATTCTTGAAGCCCTTAGCCTCACGAGAGCCAGAAAGTTAATAATCTTCACAGCCGTGGCCAACACCTGGTACAGTTCCTGGAGCACAGTAGGAATGAATCAATACAGAAGAGGTACAATGATTGACTGGATGTGCCATTCCTTCCTCATCCCACCACCTCTTCTTACCTCCCCCATCTAGCTCCACCCACTCCCCTTTCTCCAAAAAAGCTGTGTCAGTCAGTATAAAATGTAGTCATGGAACAGAATTAGTCAATGTCAAAATAACTAAGAGAAGCAATGTCAATACTGGTTAAGAATATGGACACGGGAATTAGGAAAACCTGAATTTAAATCTTACCCTCTACCACTTGTTAGTTGGGTGACCTTGGACAAACTGTTAAATCTTGTCTGTTTCCTCATATGGCAAGTGGGATTAATAATAGTACCTATCCCACACCTTTGCTGCAAGGATTAGGGAGGACTCATATGAAGTGCTCGGCACTGTGCTTGGGGCTTCAGTATTCAATACATGTTAGCTGCTATTATTCTTTTCCATATGCTTACTAGCATTATGTGGGAATCAATTCAGCTAGGTGGGCATAGTTGGGCTTGTGCCTCTCTGAGGAAAATTGCTATCTCGTTCATCTCTGGGGCAACTAGAATTATCTTTGTACCAATTTGACCATTGATTAGCTTGGTTGCTATGGTTATGTTACTTAACCTTTTGGGCTTCAGGTTCTTCATTGTAAACAGAGGTGTCTGCTCTGTCTACACTCAAAGATAATCACATGTGAAAGTGATTGGAAAGGGTCCTAAAGAGGAACTTTGAGTTTTTGGTTTATGCCATTGTCTAGATGCCTAACATTTAAGCGTTAGGTGAGGGAGTGGGGGAGGGGTATAAAAGTCAGGAAACACCTTGAAAGGAAGATCCAAAAGCAATTATCTCACCTTTATTGACCCATGCATTGATGAACTGAAGGATTCATGATTTAGAACAATTAAGCCAACCACTCTAGCTAGTGTAAATAAGTAGACATGTCCTCTTTGGAAAGCTAAAAAAGTCACCTGACCTCCGTTTTCATTCCAGCCATTCTGTATGGTGTCCAAATCATTTTTCTCTTTAGGGATTAGATAGTTACTACTAATTTAAGACACATTTTCCACCAGCATATGGTTCTTCCATTCATATGCAGTGAAGAATGGAAAAGAAGTGGCAAAGAGGGGAAAACAGTGCATGCAATCAATCATCTTTCTAATTGTGCTCATGTTATTAGAGCGTACCATGTCATTTAGGGTTCCTGGACCCAATTCTAACGCAATGGAAGGGGTCCCCCACACAACACTAGCCATTCTCAGATATCAGCTGGGTGTCTCAGAATTCAGGTCCATTCTGACACTACCCAGAGATAGCATCAGGTTTCAGAGGTGAAGGGCACAGTCATGTAAGACTGCCTTCCCACCTTCTACGTGACATGTCTGTCACAATCCCTGGGCTGTGACCTGTGCTTCTGACTGGCCTGCTACAGATTCAAAGTTCCAACAACCCACTCCTTAGTTTCAATTAATTTGCAACAATGGCTGACAGAATTTAAGGAAACACTTAGATTCACCAGTTCATTGAAGTATATAATAAACAATGTAAATCATCAGTCAGATGAAGAGACCCATAGGAGGCTAATCCATAGGAGGATTAATAAGGAGGTACCCATTTTACTTTTTAAAAGCATTTTCAGAAACTGGATGAAAACAAATATATCTGTGAAATATATATTTGGTCATTTAAATAATTATATCAAATCTTTAATTATCTTAAGTATTTTTGCCTACATAATCTCACTTGATTCCAGCCTATAGAGTAGATACATTATCTCCATTTTACATGGGAAGAAGAAATTAAGGCTTACAGAGTTTAAGTAACTTGGCCAAGTCACACAGCTGTGAATTGCAGAACACTGAGCTTTTTTAATGTCTGCTTTTTCTTATTTTGTTTCCTCAAGTTTGGTTGAGTGTCACTGCTCACCCTGGGTCATCACCTCTGTGGTGACAGAGTATGAGGTAGAATGGCATTTAGAGCCCTGGGTGACTCAGGTTGCCACTTAATCTCTTCTTGAACAGGCAAAAATTCAAGAATGAGCTTGTGCCATTGACATTTAGCCTATGGAATCCCATACACTTGATTTCTCATTGCTGGAGATCCGAGTCACTCTGTACTGATACAAGATTCTACTCTTAAATACCATCAGTCCCTTAATCACTGCAATTATCTTGGGTGAATTTTCATCAATTAGCCTACTGCTGTTTCCTTTATCATCATTTGTGAGGCATGTACTATAAGCAAAATTCATCCGTATTGGGCATGTAGGATCAGAAAAAAGATCATCCCTGTCCCCCAAGAGCAGCTGCTCTAGGGAAATTAGCATACATAAGTGGGTAGACAGGTAGGTAGACAAGTAGGTAGATAGGCAAGACAGTGAAAAATTTGAAATGAAGGCCCTAATAATGTGCTGTGTGAGCAGGGATGGAAGAGTGACTAATTCCAGTTTAAGGCTGGAGATCTGCAGAGGCAGATAATCTGGCTTGGAAAGAAGAATGAGGGGTGAATCTGGTAGAAGGATTATACTACCAGTCAGAAAAAGCTATCTTGACTGTCAGACCCAGAGATGTCCATCATGTCCCTCTTTTTCACTGAGCCAAGGAATAGAATGAGTTCCCTTCTCTATACCACCAAGGGATCATCACCAGTTCAAGATAATTCATTGAATATGGGATGAATCCTCTTGGCCAGCCACGTCTTACTCCTATAGTGACTCCAAAGGCAGTAATGTTAAGTCAAGTAATAGGGCAGTGGCTGTAAACCAAGAGACTCAAGTTGATGGCCATTTGGATTCAGAGAGGAGCTTCCAATAAAAATAAAGCACACAACATATAACCACCTACTTAAAGAAATGTCCTTGGGAACTCTTAGATCATTTCTTACCTTTCACTTGTCCAAACATCTCTTAATGCTTAATTTATAGAGACATTTGTCATTCACCTATTTGGCGAAGGGCTTTATGCTAGATATACAATGACTTATGAGATATGGCTTCTGTCTTCAAAGAGCCATCAACTAATGAGAGTAACAAGACCAAAGTTGAGAAAATTCTATACAAGTCCATATAATCAAAATGTCATCTCCATAGGCATTTTGAGGTCCTCCACTGTCCCATCTACCACAAAGTGAACTGACATGAAAGAATTCTGTGTCTAAAATGTAGAGTCTGGTCTCAAGAAAAAGACTCCCGCACAGAAAGATGACTTTTTTCCCTTAAGCTTTCTCAGCTTTTTTTCTTTCTATATGATCCCACATTCAAATTAGTCTCAAGATACATCAAAAATTTCTCTTTGAATCGAGCAGCATTATATGCAATAATCACAGTTGATCATCTTGTTTGAATAATGAGGCCGTAAAAGTAGAAGAAAAACATAACCAGATAAAAATTCCTCTTAGATATTAATGTTGGAGCCAAATGGAGTAAATGACTTTTATATCTGACCCTGCACATGTAGAAGACAAATAGAGAACCTGTATTTTCAACTAATTTAAATAGCATATGGAATTGAAACAGAAAGCCAATAACCAAATTAGTCTTCCTGTGACAAAGAAAATGTAACCTGCTTCATTATTGTAATGGCAAACATCAGTGGAGTAGAAAATTGACCAGCCCTCTTATATTAGATTAAAACAACAACAACAACAACAACAACAACAAAAGTTGGTTGCCAAGGAAGTTCTGCTTATATAAACCTTGACTACATACTCTATAATGGAGTAGAGCCTTTAAGGTCTCACTAGCATATCAGTAATAGAAGTTCTCAAAACCATATTAAATAACATTAAAAGTTGCAGTATTGCTGTTGTACTGACAGCATATGTTGAGATCAGGTTTAAAATTCCATAATATTTAAAGTTAACCTATTTGGTTTTGGAGATATTTGACATAGAATGTGAAATCACAGATAACTATACCCAAAATTAAATAGAACATTGGAAAATAAAAGATGTCAGTCAAAGAGAGAAAGAGTTATCTCTTGTATCCAAAGCAAATTATCTTCCCAGATAAGTCACCTGTCTAGTCTAGTCATGGATCAAGAAATGTGATCCTAGCTTCATCAAACTGGATTGTAATTGAGACTCTATCATATAAGCTACATATTTTAAAATATCTTCATTAACTATCTTTTTATACAGTGTGCTATCATCATGTTCACTCATTGTGGTTTTAAGGTCTCATAGTGGTGTGAATGAAATGCAACAGCAAAAGGAAAACAAAGAAAAACAACATAGAGAAAAAGAGTACTTAACAGTAGCAGTATGCATGAGGGTAAACACTCAGCATGACTGCACTCAGATCGTTTCTATTAAAATGGAATGTGCCACCACAGCATTCCAGTCCCTTTCCAACCTATAATTAATGTGTGTCTTCTTTGTGGCATGAAACTAAAAATGGTCTCAGAGGTGAGCGACAGGCATTTCTGAGCATGGCAGATGCAGTATCACAGAGCTGTGAAGAGAACAGGAGTACATTCCCACAGTACTACCATTTTCTTTTCTGTTCTCACCAAAATGCCTAAGTGGAGCCACCTCTCCACAGGCAGGTATTAGAGGGTTTGGAGGTGCACTTTAGGTAAGAAAAAGGCACTGTGTGTATAGATGTGTATATTAGGTGTTCATTCACATATGTTACTGTCTTTTGTTTCATTCCCTGAATGTTTTACTATAATTAATGTATTCATTTTCTGTATTCATTCCCAGGAGCATATTGCAGTGGGCATAATTTTCAAAATTGAAGAAATTCATTAAACAAATAATTAGCTGAAGTTGATAAAATAGATTAATTTAAAAGATTGAAAACACCTAGTACCAGCTCTCAATTAAAATGATTCATTGAAGGAGGAAAATCACATTGTTAAAATTCCAGCCTCAGATTGCCTCTTGATTACTCTAAAAATACAAGGTTGGCTCTGAGCCTGGAAGGTTGGCAAGTCAGCTTTGATCAACCAAGATAGGCAGGGGATTCCAGAGCTGGGGGCCCCCTGCCAGACATGCCCTGTCTCCAGTTGCCCTCCGTCTAAATTGGGGATCCACTAGCAGAGACCCACAGTGGACTTCAGCTGTCATGACTTGTGCTTACAGAGAGAGCTTAACATGAGTCAGGATGGGGAATCAGTACCTGAGGTTGAGAACAGGTTGGAATTTTAGGTAGAGTTCAAGTTGAAAGGAGAAACACAAAAACTTATTTTAGTTGGAGGTTGGGTAGAATGTGTGTATAATACAAGAAAAACAGTATTATTCACTTTCTTTCAGGAACTGATTTCTTATAAATCACTGGGTCACGTATAGAATGTTGAAAGGTATATATATCACTTACCTACTTGTAACAAGATTTTTTATCAGCTGGCTAATTCATAGATGACTATAATACCATTAAGTTGAGATGCTTTGTCTTCATGCTCAATCTGTCCCCTACACATTATTCCCCTGCCCTTAATTGGGTAATAAGTCTGTTGTGATCTGGGTCCCCCTTAATACTATGCTTTTTTGGGGGTGGGGGAGGGGCTTTCTAGAAATCTCTCTTCATGAAAGGTGATTTGTCAGCCCCCCAGAAAAACGAGATTAAATACAGTAATGTTTGTGAAAGTGTTAAAGTGCAATATAAATGCCAATGTTAAAGATTAAATGCTGGTACATGAATCTAAAAGTTCAAAATACATGTTTCACTGTTTAAGTCTTACAATTTCAAATTGGTGCTAAGAGTTTCTAGTATTGGCTGATTTCAGATTTTGCATATTCAGATTTTGATGACCACAGTTAAATTTAATTCAAGAGAAAAAGGAAGGTCCTTTTTCTTCTTCCTCTGACTTTATTATTGATTTTTCTGTATTGAATATAAAATAGACTAGTTTTTAAAAACCTTCTAGAATCTGTTGACCATTTTTTTCATAACTCTAATTGCTATAGAGATTTTTCTTATTTATCACATGACCTGACCCTGAAGCTCTTTGCTTATTTATAAAATGGACTAAAACAATACTTCCTGCTTTCTTTTTCAAAAGCAATGTGAGATTCAGTCCTTCATGTGTTATAAAATCATCTTTAAAATATACAGAGTGTTACCAGTGAGGTAGTATCCATTGCTGTCTGGGTATTTTTTTTTTAATACCTTCCATGTGTTCAGAAGTTTTACTCTAAAAGTTATGTCATATTTTCTTAATGGTTTTATTTCAGGAAGAAAGCACCAGATCTAAATACAACTGAATTAATTAAAACTTGGGAGGTAGAGGGAGTTTGTTTAATATAATGTATCCATACTATATCTCTCTGTACTTATTCCCTGTGCTTATTCTCTTTTGATTTTACTTTGTATCCTTTGAACCTGACAAAGGAAAGTATACAGAGGCCATAGTCAGATTTTCTGCTTTTGGGGGTGGAGGGTGAGTAGTGGTCAGAAGGAAACAAATCTCCAAAATATCCAGTCATGTGTTTCAATTTTGCTTAGAAACAGCTGGGGAAATGTGCCCCCCTATACTCTAGGGACAGAAGTTGATTATCTGAGCTCCTGGCCTCTCTAACAATTCGAGGCCACGAAAGGGAGGTGAAACCAGAGGGTCATCGGGTGTGGTAGTTTGGTCTTATCAGGGGCTTGGTTTTACCCTTGTTATTGAGACTAGGCATTCTAAGATGACCATCTTTAGTGAATACTTTAAGACCATTAGTCTGAACACAGAATGAGGAATTGGAGTTTAAACTCTATAGAGCCATTTCTAAGAACACCTCCTTCCCTAATGTTGCTTTTCTAGAGCTTCATAGAGTCAACATCAAAAGTGGCCTCCCTCTGTAAATGGATGGCCACTCACTGAGTCTGATGAGAATTTGAGATGTCCAAGTGAAGTGATTATACAAAACACAGTCATTTTGCCTAGGCTCTAAAACATCTGTAAGAGGAAAGAAAAGTTAAATATGAAGCCAGAAACTTGACCATCTTCTTTTTGCATGCTAAGGAAGTAGCAGAATCTACTTCATGAAAGATAGCTTTTTATTCTGGAAAATACCTTGTTAGGACTCTTTATCTGTGATGTGTGAACCCCTGCCCCTTTTCTTAGGGGTCCTATTTCCAATGAAGAAACAAAAACAGGGGCTAAATCATCTCACCTGACATAACAGAAGTAAAATTTGGGAAGGAGGACCATGAGAAAGACAGACACCAGAAAATGATCAAGGAAGATGGAGACAGAGATCTAGAAGGAGGGAGAAGCAGAGAAGAGCTGCCAATGGCAGGTGGTGGGATAACCACAGGTTGCTGCTTGCCCTTGGCCCCTCCATCATTCAAGCAGTGTTAGGTGTGGTAGAAAGAATTCGGGGACAGGTTTGGGGAAAGAAAGTATGCCCTGTGCATATCCACCTTCCTGCTGTCCTGCAAATAGAAAGTGCCATGAGTGTCAACAACCAACCAGCCAACTCTCACCTGGGGAGCCTGGACATGACCATGAAGGTAAAGGATGAGTAGGTGCTTACTTCCTTGGTCAGGAGTGGCAGGCAGAGGATTCCGCAGAAGACCCAGCACAGACAGAAGAGTGGTGGTCTAGAAGGACCCAAGCAGCTGGAAGAAGCCACCTGTGATGGCTCTGCTCCATTCAGCCATTCTCAGTTTTTTTCTTTACTTTAAGAAAGTGGGGGCTGGCTAAAAAGGTAAAAAAGGGAATTTAGACAGAAGAAAGGCCTGATCATATTTTTGTCTTGAAAAGGAAGCTCTTGTGCATGACTTCTGACTATTTATTTTTTGGACAAATATTCACTGAGCTTCAATATGCCAGGACTGTGCTAGGCTCTGGGGATATAGTGATGAATTAAGGACCAGTTCTTTTTCTTACAGCACTTACAGTTTGGTTAGGAGGTAGATGTTATAAAATTATTCACAAAAATCAAAGTTTAATTTTAAGTAGTAGAAAAGGTGCTTTGATTAAGCATCAGAAAAGAGACCTAATTTTGTTTGGAAGGTGGGTAGGGATTGAGTCAAGTCTGGCCACTCAGATGAAACTTAACAAATTGGCAATCACTGGCCAAGTAAAGAGGGGTACTGTAGCTCTGTAGAGTTTGGGGAAGTTCGAGGCTTAACAGTCAATTATGAAACTGTTCTAATAGTCCAAGTAGGTTCCCAAGTCTGAAACTCTAGAAATTAGGGGGTTAGTCTGTGTTGGTCTCCAAAGCCACTTCCAGCCGTGAAGTTATTGAGAAGTAAGGATCTCCTACATGTTTCACATTGTGCTAGATACTTATTCGGAATGAAATAAAAGCTATGTAAGATATGGATCCCCAACAGAGTGACTGTCCAACAAAAAAGGCATTTTATGCACATTCAGGGAGTTTAGCTCTGGCTAGGTATGTTGTTTTATAGAGCCTTAACGGAATTCATATAACACTTTTAGTTATTTCTTTTTGAAGTGACAGAACCATATACCACAGCCCACTATCTATTTCTTAAAATCTTAAAGTTGCTTAAGTTTATTTTCTTGGATTGCCTCTTATTTGAGTCTCTCCAGTCATGATGGATTGGATGATTGATATATAGGTAGAAAGGTAGGTAGGTAGGTAGGTAGGTATATAGATAGATAAAAGTTTGAAGCTTAAAATGTCTGATACAGTATATTGAACACCTGGTAGGACTCTGCTAGTCATCTTTACAGTGAAGGTAAAGGGGTCATTAACAATTTGAGGAACTTCCACTTAATTGGTGGTATTACTATTAACTTACAGAGGCAGTGCCTGGACATAAAAAGCACTCACATATTTGGGTGGATGAATAAGTGTGCCAGTGAACACTGCCTCAAAGTGTTCCACTGAGAAATAAAATCACATGTCTGCCATAAACCCACATATGGTTAAGTCAATGTGGCTATAATGCTATCCTTAAGTGCTTTCACTGATGTAAGGGACACAAAGTAGGATGTATTCCCACTCTATCTCTGCCTACTCAAAATGATTCTCATTCTGCACCCCCCCCCCACCGCCGAGTTTTTCTCTCCACCTTTAATAAACTCCAAAAAGTTTCCCTTTCTAATTTTCAGGGTTCTAATATTCAGAACCTGGAGAAAGGTGAGCAAAGAAAGTCAAAAGATGTTCAGGATAGGGTTGAGGAATGAGTGATTTTATTTTTTTTAATTTTTTGAGGCATTTTTTCAGTAATTCTTATACTTCGCCATAAATGAAGACACATCATAAATTATATTTTTATTGTGGACACAGTTTTAAAAAACCTTTGCTTTGTTTATTTGTTGATTTACTTACTCGAGCACCCCCAAGAAGAGTTCTTTTTGTCTGTCTATTTTTCTTTCTTCTTTTTTGGCAGAACAGGGTACTAAAGCAGACAAGGTGTGCAAGGGAAGAGGACAGGCAAAAGAAGGAATTTCTTTAAGGCAGGAATTATTTCCACAGTGCCCAAGGAAAGCAAGTAAAGGAGATGAGTTACTGTAAAATTCTGTCTTGGCTGCTGGACTGTTTGAATCATTGGGACAAAGCTTTGAAAAGGGCTCAGGTAGGGACTGCTCCACCCTTCAAGGCCGTGGTTTCTTGTGGTTGCCTTTATATTTGATAAGGTCAGATTCCAATTCCATGAGTGTAGATCCTAGAACTGAGGCAGGTGCAGGCAGGCAGGTGATGGGTAGGAGTTCCAGTGAGGCACGTTTCGGCTTGATACTTTGAAATGCTTTCTAACAGGTAGAAAGAGCTCATGGAAGAATAGGTGCCCTATCAAAGTGTTAAATCAGTTGACAAAATAGATTTCATCTTGTCAGTGGTTAGGCTAAGTAACATTGAAGATCTTCTTCAGTAAAATGTCTCTAGTTAGACACTCCCTAAATACGTGTTGAACAGAGAAACGCAGAGCCTCTGTGTAAACTCAGGATAAGAACCCTTTCCCCTGTCCAACATCTCTGGAACCCAGAGTAAGCTGGTTGTTTTTCAGGCTAGATTTTCAAAAATTTTGATGGAGGGAATGTTCTTCATAAGGTTCCAGGTCCCCCCCCCACCCGCCGCATTATAAAAAGACTCATCTAACTGGTTAACCTACAACTACCACCAAACTCAGTATTGATTTTTAATTTTTTTTAAATAAAGATTTGCGTAGTTCAATGTAAATGAACTTAGTTACGAAGTGGTATGAAGTGTTTGGGAAAGCTTTCTCTTGTATCTGAGAGAGGCAGAAGTTCTGGCCATGATCTCAAATTAAGTACCTTCGATACCTAGGGCATGGCATGAAAAAGCTAAAATTCAAGATGACACTGAGAACAATACAATCTGATGCTAATAACTAAAGTTAATTGACCACTGACTATGTACCATGCACTGTGCTAACATGCTCTGTCTGTTATGACTTTTACAATGACCTTCTAGGGAAGGTGCTGTTGTTCTCCCCTTATAGGTGAATAAAGAGGGATTAAGGGGCTCATCAAATGTTTCCCAGGGAGTATATAGTAGTGCAGGTAATCAAGCCTACATTTTCAGTTGCTATGCTTAAAGAGCCACTAAAGGAATGATCTTTACTGCAGATGGAATAGACCCAGAAGTAAGGAGATCCATCAGAGCCAGCAAAACAGACTCTGGAAGGGATCATGGAGACACTCTATTCTCCACCATTTCAGAGTATACACAGGTTCCAAATTGGCAAGAGTGAGTGTTAGGGGCTAAAGCATGAGAGTGATTGTTTTTGCTCAGAAATGGGACTGGCCTCCCTCAGGGGATGAACTTGGCTGGGAGGCAGTAGAGAGGTCTAAGCTCTTTGTGTCCCTCCAGTCTGGAAGACAGCTGAGGCAGCAGGGCTTGGGAAACATGGCCCAGTGGGCATGCATTTGAGTGGAGGTCCCCAGCCACTTGTATTGTCAGTATATGGCCCTCCTGACAGAGCTGTTATTTATACCATTGGCCTAAACAGTAGGTCATATTTCCACTTAAACTACAATCAACATGCATGAAAGCAACAAATATTATGAATATTCTAAGAATGTATGTACTCACTGCAAGCCAGGATTAAAGTCAATTTTAATTTACCTGCTCTTCTAAGGTCCTTTTAGACAATTTAGCTAATGGCAATCATCAAAGGCAGTGTTTCTTAAAGTCAGGTCTCTATGCCATCTATGTAGAATTATCTAGGATGCTTTTAAAACTTCAGATTCCTGGAGTGCCTGGGTGGCTCAGTGGGTTAAGCCTCTGCCTTAGGCTCAGGTTATGATCCCAGGGTCCTGGGATCGAGCCCCGCATTGAGCTCTCTGCTCAGCAGGGAGCCTGCTTCCTCCCTCTCTCTCTGCCTGCCTCTCTGCCTACTTGTGATCTCTGTCTGTCAAATAAATAAATAAAACCTTAAAAAAAATAAAACTTCAGATTCCTGAGCCCTATCTCAAATATGGCATATTGATTAGGATAGTCTCCGTTAACCTCAAAATCTAAGTGACTTGGCAAAACAAAGGCTTATTACCTCCTCACGTAAAGTTGGCTGCAGGTTTGGTGGTTCTCCATAGTAGTTATTTTCAAGTAGCAATAAAGCGTCCAGTCAGCTGATATTTTCTGGTTCCATTATTTTGTGAGGGAGTATAGAGAAGTCACATAACTCTGCTGTTCTTGGCATGGTAGCCCATTGCCATAACTTGTACCGGTACCCACCTTCCTGCAAGTGCTGAGAAATACAAGATTACACCAAAACATAGCACGGACAATAAACATATCTGACACTTTCCATCCTTTGCCCCTTTTTGCTACACAGAGAACATACTCAATCCTTCCCTAAGAAAGACAACCCAAAGCCCCATCCAGTAGGTGCATTGAGCTCTAAGTCTAGGATTTCTGGGTGATGGCCAGTAGTCACTTCCTGGTCCAGATATGGTTCCTCTTGCACTGGAGAACTATGAGTTAAAAAAGCAAGTTATGTGCCACTTCTCCACAGACATTCCCAGTACAGAATGATGAAACAGGGACATGTTAACTGCAGTTGGCAAAAGGAAACAAAGGAGGCTCACCACAGTTATTGGTTGGTTTTAACTCTGAAGTCTTACTGGGAATTAGGTATGGTGGCCTCCTATACTCATGTGGAAGAGGTTTCTTAACTAGACCCTAATGTTGTATTCATGGAGGAAATAGGAAGTCTCTTGTCCACTCTTCTCTGAAGCACTTGGCTCTACCCTCCGGGAAATTCTTGTTTGATTTTCCTTTGCAGCATCGCAAATGGATATTATGTATATGCCCTCCTTAAGGACTTTCTAGTCAAGGGAGCTTGAGGTCTAACAGTCATTTTAGGTCTCTTGACTTTTAGACAAAAACATCTCCTTCAAAGATTGAAAAGAATTCCAGTGTATGTATTTGAAGTCAGTCCTTTCTCCCAAGAACCCCATCGACGTATCTTGTCTGAGACATGGTTCTCAAAAAGGCCTTATTTCTTTGTTGGTCCCTTCCAACTGAATGGCCACACATTCATCTGATCTCTGCCCTGAGCCATTTGGATCATCTGTGTTTCTGGAACTCTGTCATTCATAGCCCTTTCATATCCGCGTTCTCACAGTCTATGGTCCAATTGGAGTGGGTTTTCCGGTGTCTCAAGGCATCACATTGCTGGGCTCTGTTGCTTTTCATTTCTGCCAATTAATTCTAGAGCATTTCTCTCTTCTTTCTTTATTTCTCTTTTATAGCACTTTGCTGGTTGTAGCAAATATTCATTAATACATACTATTGATGTTCTGTTTTCTAAACCACTCTCCCTGGAGTTGCCAGCTCAGTACTCTGAGGTCTCCCCAGTTATCATGGGTGACAGTTGAACAAGGGTTTTTGCCACAGACTAACATAATCTCACATTTCTAACTCCACTTTCAGTTTCCCCCTTGCCTGCCACCTGGCTGCTGAGCCAGTGCTGTATACTTTAGAGTTTTGTTATAGCAGCAGCCTACATTCAGTGTCAAATTCTGGATTTGTCATAAGTTTGTTAACACTGCAGAAGCAGGCCCACCTCCAAAGGTGTTGTTTAACATTAAAAAAGAATGTTTTTTTAAATAACTTATGTAAAGCACCTAGGACAGTTACCGACACATGATCAGTGTCAGCTTGAAGTATTTTCATAGTATTTTTTTAAAGATTTTTATTTATTTATTTGACAGACAGAGATCACAAGTAGGCACAGAGGCAGGCAGAGAGAGGAAGGGAAGCAGGCTCCCTGCTGAGCAGAGAGCCCGATGTGGGGCTCAATCCCAGGACCCTGGATCATGACCTGAGCCGAAGGCAGAGGCTTTAACCCACTGAGCCACCCAAGCGCCCCAAGAGTGTTATTTTTTTACTCCAAGCTGTCATGGTTCTAGGGACTCTGTAGGACCTCTCCGTTCCAAGCAGTGATCGAGGGTTGTAGGATGTTTCCATCATATAGGTACACAGCTGGCCCATGGGAGTTGAGGGTCACCTGGCAAAAGGAGGAGGGAGCAGAGATAGCCATGCACTAGCTCCAAAATCCTTTGGCAAAGTAGTGACGCATGTCACTTCTGCCCCCAGCCGTTGAGATGCCAAATGACACTTGCCTCCTTAGTGAACAGTAAATGTCTCTGGCATACCAACTTAATCAGACTCTGAGGGTAGGATCTGGAATCTGCATTTTGACAGGTATCCAGCATGTGAGAAAATATGTTCTAAGATCAGCGATGGTGTTTGTAAGTTGTTTTTAACAAAACTGAAGTTCAGAGATGATGTGGTATACTCAACGTCACACAAATTTAGAGGCAAAGTTCAAGTCAACTCCTAACCACTCAAGAATAATAAAAGCCCCATAATAATGCAAATCATGATCTCTAATCCCAAGTACGGAGTGAGAAACCATGTTTTTGTCTTCTTTTCCTGAGCTGCTAGTTGTTGAAAGAAAACAGTGTAGGAAAGCAGATCGAAGCATGTTAGCAAAATCCACCAAAAACCAAAACACAGAAGCAGAGGCGGGAAAATAATTTTTGTTAGAGAAGAGAAAACAACTTGGTCAAGAGTAAGTTTGCTAAGGTTTCATACCTAGACGCTTAAGACAAGTGAAAAGCCCTGAATAGATCTCTCCTGACTTTCGGTGGACCAAATGACAGCGTGGGAAGGAAGTGTGATGTACCCAGGCATCCACACAGTAGTTGTCAGGATTGGGGCTAGTGCTTTGCACCTCCACGGTGATGGCGTCTTCTATGAGCTCATTTTCAAAGAAAACCTACCAGCACACCTCTGAAATAAATGGGCCCATTTTCTGGGAGTAAAAGTAATATTCTGTCACGGTGAAAGGATAAGCTTCAGCATTGAGGGGATTCACATTGTAAGTTGGAAATTTCATCCTTGGATCCTACCAGTGAAGGAAAACTAAATATGCCTTGAGGAAGAGGGAAGTTCTTCCTTGTTAAGAAGACCGAAATAGCTTGAGCTAATTATATTAACCTAAAAAAGTAAGTGAAAATTAATGAGAAATAAGAGGAATTCTAACTCTGGAAATAGCCTCTCTAATGTGTGTTGAAATCCTATACCCTTTGGTGGAATAAACTCAGGTCAGGAGCTAACCCACCAAAATGAAATTCTAGAAATGCAGAATGCTTCAGGGATCCTGAGTCCACCTGAGTATCTTGCAGTATTGTCCCAAATTTTTGGATTCAGTAAAATATGATTCAAGTTTGCCTCAGGACTTCACTTTTGGAAAGTCATATGTATTTATTTTTTTAAGATATTATTTATTTTTTTGTCAGAGAGAGAGGCAGGTAGAGGGAGAAGCAGGCTCCCTGCTGAGCAAGGAGCCCGATGCAGGACTCAATCCCAGGACTCTGGGATCATGACCTTAGCCAAAGACAGAGGCTGAACTGACTGAGTCACCAGGCATCCCAAAGTCATCTGTATTTATTAACAATTTCAATTTGGATGTTTCTTATTTTCTTTCCCTTTAGCCCATTCAACTGTTACCTTGTAGGAGTTACTTGTTCAGGAAGCGGTCTGATTCTTCTGAAAATTTTTTGAAAGATTTTGTTGTTGGGTTAAGAAGCAAAATTCTGCCTGTTCTAGAGTAAATACACTTAAAGTGAACTAGAATGTTATAGAAAGTGTCTGGAAGCAGGGGTTTTTAAAGTGTGGTCCCCAGGCCAGTGTCATATTATCACCTGGACACAGGGCCCTAACACAGGAGGGCCTCATACTTGGTTTAGCACTCTTGCTATCTTCAAATTCTTATTTATTTCTGCAAGTGAAGTCCATTTAGTAGTGTAAAATCCATAAATTAAGTAAAGATGGTAGGATATGAAAACATTGGTGTGGGTAGGGAAGAAATAGGCACATGGTATGGCCCCATTCACAGATGGTGTTCACACTGTCCCATGAACACAATTCCAGTGGACCCACAGTGTAGGAGTTCAGCGAGATTCAGAGCCAGTATATGGTAAGCGTGTTTTATCTATAACTGAATAAACTGGGGGACATGGCGGAGCCACTGACAGCCCAGAGCAGTCACAAGTTCCATTTGAGCCAGAACTCTCTCTGAACCCAGGAAAAAAAACAATGGCTACAAAAGTCTGGTATTCATCCTTTCTGATGGAGGCATAATACTCCATGGTGTATATGGACCAGACTTTTGTAGCAACATGGACGGGGCTGGAAGAGATTATGCTGAGTGAAATAAGTCAAGCAGAGAGAGTCAATTATCATATGGTTTCACTTATTTGTGGAGCATAACAAATAACACGGAGGACATGGGGAGATGGAGAGGAGAAAGGAGTTGAGGGAAATTGGGGGGGAGATGAACCATGAGAGACTATGGACTC
>PISX010008048.1:0-84741 GCA_004024625.1 Mellivora capensis | reverse complement strand
TCTCCTTCATTTCTTAATGAAAAATGTCAAGCATAAAATTGATGAAGTAGTATAATCAACTCCTATGTACCCATCACCTAACCTCAACAATTATGAACTCATGACCAGTCTCAAATCTCTCTCCATCCTCCTCCTGATTATTTTGGATCAAATCCTAGATATATCACTCTATCTGTAAATACTTAGACATGTGTCTCTAAAATAATCATTTTTAAAGTCAAGTCAAGACTGTTGTTTATTTTGGTTTTGTTTTCTCCCCATGTGTCCTCCCAAATTAGCCATGAAATAATTAAAACAAGTTGCGTACAAAAAAAATCAGTCTTATTTTGTTTTAAACATTCAGTGGAACAGAATTCCTACCTGACTATTCAATGTTACTACTCATTTGATCACATAGGCCCTAACTCTTTGGGGCCACAAGTTCAAGTCCCAGCTGGGTACTTTACTCCTTGATGAGAACAAGGGGAGTAATAAACTGTATCAGTGGTGGAAAAAAAAGGGGGGGAGGGTAGAATGCCCTCATTTTTACATTTACTGGTGCTAATAAAAATGACCTCCATGAAGGAATAATGGAAGAGGGCCGGGGAGCCCCACAAATCAGACGTGTCTCAGCCTCAGCCCAGAAATAGAAACATTCTGCTTTTAAAACTGCTGCTGCCTTGGGAATGATTATTAGCAGGCTTCTAAGACCAAGGACACCCCCTCCCCGCCATTCCACAAAATCTTTGTAGAAACACTAAGAGTAAAAGCGGGGAAAGGAAATGAAATACCAAACTTTTACTTTTAGATGGAAGCCAAAACCAATTAGATTTTAGTTACCTTATAACGCGTTTGTTCCACATCATAGATTTTTTTCTCTGATACCATTTTTGGGGCAAAGAACTTGGCTAACTTGGCAAGGTAAACCCCGTTCCGGAGCCCTTCTTCCAGTTCAGTGGTTGGTGGCAATTCTTCAACTAAGCAGACTTCCATCCACCTAGAATGATGAGAAAAAAAACCTTTAAGTGATTCCAGTTGGGTGACTTCGTGTAGGTGAAGAGACACAGCATCTTGCTACGTGTGTTGGAGATATTAACAAATGGAGCAGGATATGAAACATCTTTAGCTGTCTAAGATGGGAAGAGAGGACTTTCTGGGTGGGCAAGGATTCAGAATACGAGACGAAGAAGGCAGACTCAAAGCCCAGAGCCCTTGAACTCACTTCCATGCCAGAGCTTGTCAACTCCATCTTTGTCTGGGTCTCTGCCAATTCTCTTTTGTGCCAAAGAGGAAAATGGCCAGACCACTTTGTAAGGGTGGAATTAGTCTGCTGACATTATAGAAAAAAATAATTCCAACTTTATGAACCCAGAGTGGAGGAGATACTTATAAGGCAGATGCCTCGGGGAAAGCAGAGCCCAAGGTACTGTAAAATCTGCAGTTGCCTCAGTCCAGAAATGACTACTGGAAAAGGGAAGAAGGCGTGAAAAGGGAACGTCAAAAATTCAGAAAGCTTTCTTCAAATAATACACATTCCATTTTCTAATTCCAAGGACATATTACAACATTCTTACTTTTTTGGGGAAAATGCAGTATTTACTGAGTTTTGAAAAAAATATCTCAGAAAAAGATCAGATTAAATCTTAGGACACTGTGCCAATATTGTAGAAAAGAGGGCACCAAGGTCATTGTGGGCTCAAGGACACACAGTGGGAGGGGAGACTGAGCCAGCTCACATTTCACAGTGGCATGCTGAGAATTTGCCAGAATTATGGAGATAATGCTGTTCCTATCCATTCTCAAGTAACTATTACCTACTGTAAATCCAAGAGGCAGGTGTGCTGGTGTTTAGTGAATGAGCTCTCACCTCCCAGCCATGGATCCGCAAACCATGAACTATGAGTGTGAGTGTCACCCCTCTAAGGCCGGTCCCTGCCTGAGGGTCAGCCACACATCTGTAGCTCATCCTGTCAGCATCCAGCACGGGAGGACACTGTTCTGCAATATTAACAACCAATCCTGATCCAAGCAATGAACACTGAAAAATATCTCCAGAGCTACAGCATTGGACAACAGCTTTTAAAAGCTCAGAGAGTCCCATATAAACAGTAATACTGGCCACTTACAAGCATTGTAAAATGTGGGATAGATGAGAACAATAGAAACATAAGCGCTGCCTTCCAAGAGCATAAGATGTCACTGAAAAGGCAATGAGATTCCGAGGAAAGACCACAGAACCACATCAGAAAGCTTAGTGCTTTCTGGTGCTACATGGCAGAGCTGAAGGGTAAGGCTACATGGCAGAGCTTAAGAGTAAGGCTGGGGATAAGGGTGGGTAACTGGGTGATCACTGGACCCATCAGGGAAAGCACTGCAAAGGTGATGGGACCTGGATTTGGCCTGGAAAAATGGGAGTATCTGCAAAGGCAGAGAGGTACCAGAAACTGGGGAGCGAGCCAGGCTAAAGGCATAGAGGACGCATGGGCTAACTCAGGGAGAAAACGCAGAGAAGACTCTGGGCTTCTGGGGCTCAGGGGGAGAATGGAAATGGAGCTGAATACATATAAAGCTTGGATCTGGAGGACCTCCCCCAGGAGCAGTGCTGTTCTCTGTTGCCACAGGAAGCAGGGAGCTCCTGGCAGCCTCGCAGCAAAGGAGTGACATGCTGACAGCAGTAATTAGAGAAAATTAATCTTGTCTGATGGATGCCCCCAGACAAAGCGCTCTTTCAGGCCTTTTCCATTTTGAGGAACTGAGGGGCTGGATTAGATAGGAAGCAGTGGGAAGGAGGGAAGCCAGGAGACACGTTGAGGAAGCAGTAACAGGACTTGGTGACAGCTTAGCAAAGGAGGTCAGAGGAAAGGAAAATACTGCCAGCCAGGGCGAGGGATCTGTGTGAAGAGAGCTCTCTGCACGGGGACTCAGGCCCATATTACCCATGTGATCCCAAGTATGTCCCATGACCTCTTGGGGCCTGTTTTCTCCTCTGCCTAAGGGATAGAGAATGAGAAGGATGGGATGATCAAATTTTCTCCAGACTTGAGATCCTAGGGAGACTGTGAAACTGGAGAATAAGGAACTGGTAAAACGAGAAGAACTTGGCTTTTATACATCACGTACAAGGTGTGTAAGGGATATTTGTTTATAGGAGCCTTGCTTCAAATCACTGAAGTAAGAGTACACAGACTTGAGAAATTCTTAAAAAAATGAAGAAATCAATAATAATGCTGCTTTTTAAATAAAAAATCTGGGCAAATTAAAATCCACTGTACGAGGCTCATTTCCCAATCTACGTAAACTACAAATCACAGCATTATGCTAATACATATTAAAACACAATCTGCTTTTGAATAATTAGCTTGAAAATTTAAGAAATTGTTTTTCACACAATATGTAATTGCTTTATAACAGTCCCATGATTGGAGTATATGTGTGAGGGGTGGGTGAAAGGTAAACTGACAACTGGTAGTGGATGGGGATAAACTGACAATAAGGAACAAAGGGCAGGAAGCTAAAATAAAAAGTGAAATATGGTACTTTAGACTTGGGCTTGTTAAAAAAAAAAGATAATCAAATCTTGCCATTTGCAACAACGTGGATGGAACTAGAGGGTATTATGCTGAGCAAAATAAGTCAATCAGAGAAAGACAATTATCATATGATCTCTCTGATATGAGGAATTTGAGAGGCAGGGCAGGGGGGCTGTCGAGGGGTAGGGAAGGAAAAAATGAAACAAGATGGGATCAGGAGGGACACAAACCATAAGAGACTCTTAATCTTACAAAACAAACTGAGGGTTGCGGGGGAGAGGGGGTAGGGAGAGGGTGGTTGGGTTATGGACATTGGGGAGGGTATGTGCTATGGTGAGTTCTCTGAAATGTGTAAACCTGGCAATTCGCAGACCTGTACCCCTGGGGCTAATAATACATTATATGTTAATAAAAAATAATTTTAAAAAGATAATCACACTTATTTCTGTCTATATTAGAATATATGTGCACTGGCTTCAAATACTATTGATACCAGAAGTTGGGTTAGCTACAGCCTACTTAAAGTACAGCCACTGCTAATGTTTATGACACTATGAACTACTCAAGGCAAAGGCCATCTCTTCTTCCATTTTATAATTAATCCCTTTTGTGCCTGGCAATGTGTTTACACATAGTAGGCACCTCATAAATTGTTATTTAATGACAGATTCTGAGTGCATAAGAAAACCTTTTACAAGCATCACAGTTGCATCATAAAATCTTCAGGACAGTGCCAAAGATAGGTCAACAGAACAGTTTTGCAACATTAAGCATCAATGGGGATATCTCCTTTCCCTTCCTTGAAGGTTAAATGATGAAGCTATTATCACCAATGATAACAATTTTGTGCTAGAACCAGTATTTAATACTTCATGGGGATTATCATTTAATCCTCAAGATGCCCTCATAAAGAAGAGTGTTACTAAGATCACCATTTTTAGGTGACAAACTGAGGCTCAGAAAAGTTCTGGGCCACACAACTGGTAACTGAAAGATCTCAAAAAGCTGCCAGGGACTTTGTTCTTCCAATTTTAACTTTGAACTTCTCACGACTCATCCAAGCTACTTCCAGAGTAAAAATTCCATGGTAGGAGACATATGTGCTACCACTATTTCAGTATAGGGTCAGAGAAGAGTATAGGGACTGTTAAAATTGAGTAAAATCTCCCAGGGTTTCACTTATCCTCTTAGAATTCCCTCTTTGTTACCTGCCTTGAAACAATGATGGTAAATGGCACAGGCTACCTCTTATGGGTGCTGTTTCAAGCAGGGATTCAAGCAGGGTATGTTTTAAGGAGGGTATAAAAAACTTAGAGCCTCTCCAGGTGGAGTTACCTCCTAGAGAACCCCTGTAAGCCTAGACAAGATCTCAAAGAGTCTTTAAAATATACTACTTGGAAACTCCTCTTAATTAGTGGATGATGAACAACAATTGACTGATAGCAAGACTATTCTTCTGGGACAGGTAGTAAACTCTGCCCAAAAAATCAGATAGGCTGGCGACTTAACCTTGTTCCAAAAGTGTTTAAAAAGCTCACAACAAAGCACAAACTATAATATGCAAACTTCTAAACTAGGACACAGTCATGTGGGTTGAGAATCCTTTCAATCCACCTTTCCTAAGTATAAGGAAAGAACCTGGAGCAGAAGTATCAAATGGTTCATCCCAGAAGCTGGGAGAGAGCTGGGAGTGTTTGCTGGTCAGGGTAAACATTTCCCAGTCCCGAGGTATCTGTGTCTGGCCAAGTGGCTGGGTTGTGACCGCAGAAGAGGAGAGGAAGTGATGTGCATTGCCCCTAGGCGTGCCTCAGGAAAGTCTCCCATAGAGGAACTTCCACTGTCTCCTCTGCAGTTTGCTAGCAGGATACTAAAGCTCAGGGCATGGTGGGGGGCACCTGGCTGGCTCAGTCGGTAGAACACGCTACTCCTAATCTTGGGGCTGTGAGTTCAATCCCCCACACTAGTGTGTGGAGCCTGCTTAAAATATATAAAGAAATAAAAGAAAAAATAACATCTTTGAAAAAATAAAATAAAGCTGATGGCAGCTTTGAAAGGGAAAGTAGGAGCCTTCCCATCAGCCTGGGTTCCTGAATAACTATGTCTCCCCATCCTTGTCTTACACTACTGAACTTCACATGAGCAAGAATTACACTTCCACCGTCAACCTCAACTCAGCGGCTTATCTGTTACAGAAGCCAGTGTTATCCAGCCAAAGCAATACCAATCCTTAGTGTGATTTCCATGGTCTACTGGGGTCAAATTTCCTCTAATGATCCAAATGGAGAGACAACTGGCCTGATGTTTAGGAAGTCTGTCTCTGCCAACAGTAGCTGAGTGGACTGGAACAGGTCATTTAAAACTCTAACTGAGTTTTAGTATGTGAGTCTAAAATTATAATGGAACTCAGTATGACAGGGTAATTATGTAATATGATTTTAACAGTTTTATTGAGAAATAATTCATACGCCATACATTTGTCCATTTAAGATGTACAATGCAATGATTTTTAAACATTTATAGGGTTGTGAGATCATCACCACTATCAATTTTGGAACATTTTTATCACATTTTTATAACATTTATAGGGTTGTTTTTCTTTTTGAAACACATTCCTTTGAATGTTCCTTTGAAGAAAAAAAGGTTTTAATAGGGTTGTGATATCATCACCATTATCAATTTTGGAACATTTTTATCACATCCAAAAGAAACTCTATACCCATTAATAGTTATTCCCCATTTACTCCATTACTCCCAATTTACTAATGCACTTTCTATTGATTTGCTAATTCTGTATGTTCACGTAAAGAGAATCCTACAATATCTGGGCTTTTGTGACTAGCTCCTTTCACTTAGCATACTGTTTTCAAGGTTCATCTATGGTGTATGATGTATCAGTACTGCATTCCTTTTAATTGCTGAGTAATACTCTGCAGTGTGGCCATATCACATTTTATCAGTTTATTGGCATCTGGGTTTTCCCCACATTTCGGCTATTAGGAACAATGCTTAACTTGTGTACCAACGTTAGTGTACAAGGAAGGTTTCAGAAGGACATAGGCTCTCACTTCTCTTGGGTATACACCTAGAAGTGGAATTGCTGGGTTGTAAAGCAACTCTACGCTTAGTCTTTTTACAAACTTCCAGATTGTTTCCCAGAGCAGCAGCAGCATTTCATATTCCCACAAGGATATAAGAGGATTCTAATTTCTCCACATTCTTGCCCACACTTAGCTGTCTTTTTGATTATAGCCATCCCAGGAGATGCCAAGTGTTACCTCATTCTGGTTATTTTCATTTCCTGGATGGCTAATATTGAAGAACTTCTCATCTGCTTATTGACCACATGTATATCTTTGTTAGCGTACTGTCTACTCAGATCCATTGCCCATTTACTTGGGTTATTTGTCTTTTTATAATGGAGTTATATGAGTTCTTTATATATTTGGTATAGAAGTCCCTTATCAGATAAATGATTTGAATATCTCTCTTTACTCTATGTTTTGTCTTTTCACTTTCTTGATGTTGTCCTTTGAAGAACAAAAAGGTTTTAATTTTGACAAGGTCCCATTTATTCTTCCATTGCCTATACTTCTGGCATCATATGTAAGAAACTGATGCCTAATCAAAGGTCACAAACATTTCTTCTAAGAGCTTTATAGTTTAAACTTTCACATTTAGGCTTTTGATCCATTTTCAGTTATTTCTTATAAATTCTGAGAGTTAAGGGTCCAAATTCATTCTTTTGCATGTGGATTTATAGTTGTCCCATCACCAATTGTTAAAAAGACTATGCTTTCTCCCATTAAATTGGCATCCTTATTAACAAAAAAAATCAGGGGCACCTGGTGGCTCAGTGGGTTAAAGCCTTTGCCTTCGGCTCAGGTCATGATCTCAGGGTCCTGGGATTGAGTCTCACATTGGGCTCTCTGCCCAGCAGGGAGCCTGCTTCCCCTTCCCCCCGCCGTCTGCCTCTCTGCCTACTTGTGATCTCGCTCTGTCAAATAAATAAAATCTTTAAAAAAAATCAATTGACTGCAAATGTAGAAAAGTTATTTCTAGACTTCTATTGATCTATACATGGATGATTTACATATGGGTAGGACATATAGTATGTACAAACGAAATGAAGCTACAAAGACCTTAAGTCATCAAGAGCCTGTCTTCAAAAAAACCAACCTAAAAACCCTCAGAAATGAAAACCAGAATTGGTCTGTGCCTCCTCCTGTGCCTCCAGTAAATGCCCTTGCATTTTTTTAAAAGATTTTATTTATTTATTTGACAGACAGAGATCACAAGTAGGCAGAGAGGTAGGCAGAGAGAGAGGAGGAAGCAGGCTCCCTGCTGAGCAGAGGCTCTATCCCAGGACCCTGAGATCATGACCCGAGGTGAAGGCAGAGGCTTTAACCCACTGAACCACCCAGGCTCCCCAATGCCCTTGCATTTACTGCTTCTTCCCATTCCTTCTACTGATTACTCCTGTTGAACCACAACACCAGTATGGGAATGTCTCAGCCCAAAGCAAAAGTCAAAGCTATTATGAGAATCTGAAGAGTTGTTACAGAATTTCATCTTGCTTTTCAGGATAAAGGGACTAGTTTCCTATCTGTGGGTTTGTTTCCCCTTCTCTCTGTAGGGAAAGTTCAGATCACTCACTGGGCACAGAGAAATGAGAAGTAAAAAGAAATTTCCTTTTTTTCATTCAAGCAGCCTCTCCTTATCTTTTATTTTTTTTTTAATTTTTATTTTCTAGGTGAATACAAAAAAGAGATATAAATGTCATTTTTGTCTTGCAAGAGACTCAAAAAACAAAATTTAAAAACCCTTATTAAAAACCAGGAGAAAAATGATCCATTCTACTGTGTTACTTTGTGCCTTGTGGAACATATGAAAGTTGTTTCACCGAGGCATTTGCTATCTGAATTGTTATTCAGGAAATCGCCAACTATAAATCTTGGTCTCTATCATACAGCACTGTATGGAAGAAATATCCCAAAAGTACAACTGCTGGCCAAAAAAACAGAAAGTGTGTGCTTTTTCCCTGTACAAACATTATTTCACTGCAATGCTCTGTTTCGTGAACTTTCAAGTACTTTAAGTCAATTTATTTCCTTACATGTTTTGAAAATCAATTTAGTAGGTTTTTTTTTTTAAAAGAGTAAAAGCAAAGACCAGATATTTTTACACATACAGTACAATTGGTCACCCTTTTTGTGCCACTAGTAAGTAAAATGTCAGGAAGACTACATTGAGTTTTCTTTTCTTTGTTCCTTTCCTTTCTTTTCCTTTTCTTTCTTGTTTTTTTTTTTTTTTTTTTTAAGATTTTATTTATTTGTCAGAGAGAGAGCGAGCAAGCACAAGCACAGGCAGGGAGAGGAGTAGAGGGAGAGGGAGAAGCAGGCTCCCGCTGAGCATGGAGCCTGATGTGGGGCTCATCCCAAGACTCTGGGATCACGACCTGAGCCAACGGCAGATGCTTGCCCAACTGAGGCACCCAGACGTCCCTGGATTGAGTTTTCATGGCCAACCTTCCTCTTTGCTGGAGGCTGATGCAAAATGGTGACCACAATTCCAACAGCCTTAATAGCTCGGGGGAACAGGGATGCAGGGAATCACACACTGCGAAAGTGAGGTGGGTCCATCCCATTCTCATACAATACTTACTTAGTTCACTATGAGAAAGTGACACGAAATGTTAAAAAAAACACACACACCCCTCTATTTTCTTTAAAATATAGAGGTGTAGTACCATGAGAAGAATCAATAGAAAACTCCACAGTCTAACAGGAATGGGGCCGACTTCAGTGGATGTATTTCTCACTCTCCTCTTTAGAAGGGAGAGAATACAGCAGAATCTGTTGAGTTTGGCAAGCATTTCCCCAACAGTGTTCTACAGAATGCTGGCTCCAGGAGATACTAACAGTGTCCTAAGGGAAAAGGGGGACCAAGTAAGTTTAAAATGCTGCGTTCTGTATCCTGTCTTGAAGATTCCTAAGTGGCAATAGTATGCTGAAAGCTCAGAGAATTCCTAAAGTAGGAAACCAAGTTTAACTTCCTTTAACCTAATGTTTCCCCAAATTTTGGGCCACAAAACCCCTTTTTTCCTAGAACAGTTATTAGCAACATTTCATACAATGAAACAGCAGACAACTAATAGACATAGTACAATTTACTGACTAAAAACATGGTGTTAGGGTTACACTTTCTGGGCTCAAATTCTAGTTTCAGCACTACACCAGTGACCTTTCTTTAAAACAAGGATATTGATTTATTTATTGTTTTAAACAAGAATATTTAAAAGTACCTGTCCTCAGTGGTAGTGGTGGTGGGGCTATTTGGAAGGAGTTAATTAGTATATGTTACAATGTTTGGCATTGTGCCCAGCACTAAGTTAGAACCCAGAGAACATTAGCCACAATGATTAGATGGCTTCAAGTTTGAATATGGTCTATTCCCTTACCAGATGTAGAATCTTGAGAGATTTAATACAATTACTATTTTTGAGACTTTGCTACTTTCCAGACACTGTTCCAAGTGGTGGATCAGGCAAAGCCCCTCAGCTTACAGAGCAAAGAGTCTCAGGTTATCAATGATGTTAGGAAGCCAAGGGTTCCAAGTTGTTTTCTGGAGTAAATTAAACAGCACCAAGACAGCTTCTAGCAGACAGCTGGCACTCAGAAGTTACATGTATGGTTCCCTTCTCTTTAAACATTTTTTTTTTTTTAAGAATCTTTTGGGTGAGTCGTTTCTTAGAGAAGGATACTGAATGTATGAATGGTACTCTCCCTCCCTGTTTTCCCTTAGACGTGGGATAAAAAAGAAAGAGAAATTAAGCAGACTGGCCTGAGACAATGATGGATATAAGAAAGCCTGTAAACTTTGGAGCACCATTTCTAACAGGTATGGATTAATTTTTGAAGATTTTGAAAAAAAAAAAGGTAAATTATCTCATAGAATAGAGCTGCTTATTCCTCTTGGTTATACACCTAGAAGTGGAAATGCTCTATTGACCATTCTTAACTCCAGGCACCAACTAGACTTTACTGTACTTGTGTTAGGCTTGGCCCAGCGAACCACCTACCCAGATCGTACAACATGCTTGCACACATGGCTGGCTTGGCACATACAAACACACAAACACAAAAAAAGACATTTACATGTCCTGACATTTCTAGGCAGGCAAACACTCCATAAAGCAAAAAGCCTATAAAGTTAAAAAAAAATGTAACCCAAAACATACATTTGTTTTTAATGTGGGGATTAAAGATATATGTATACCTGAGGGGCATCAGTTGGTTAAGCATTTGTCTTTGGTTCAGATCATGATCCCAGAGTTCTGGAATTGAGCCCCATGCAAGGAGCCTGCTTCTCTTTCTCCCTCTGCCCCTTCCCCCTGCTTGTGCATGTGCATGCTCATTCTCTCTCTCCCCCCTTGCTCACTCCGTTAACTAAATAAATAAGATCTTAAAAAAATACATATATATACTTGAGAACAAGTGTTGGGAACCTTGGAGCCTCTGAGATCCAGAGATCAGAGTAAGAATGAGGAGGCCCACAAGACACACCTTCTCAGAACCTTCCACTGTGTTTTGCCATCTACTGGTGTCCAATCTACATGCCTGCATGTTCTCAGATACAAAATCTTCCCCCCAGTATGCTCAAACAGTTATAGTCGACTAGTACAAACTTTCTCAGAAGCAATCTGATGATACGATACTAAATAATTATTGCACACCTGTTGAGTTCTGTGGGTCATAAAGTTTCATTTACTGTTCTTGTAACACACGAGTTATCATCTTTAAAAATATGTGGAGCCAAAAAAAAAAAAAAAAAAAGAGAGAGAGAGAAAAGAAAAGAAAAAAATGAAAAACAAAACAAAATAAAACGAGGAGTCAGATACTAAGGAAGATGAAATATAGTGTCCAAGATTGTACATAAGTGGGAAAAACGAAGTATGAATTCAAAGATCACTCTGAAGCTTGTACATTAACCACCACACTATATGTTTCTTGAAAGAATACATGAAGAAAGTTAAAATATAACCCAGGTGTTTTACTTTGTGAATACAATTTAATAAATACAGCAATGGTCCAAGATTTCTGTTCAACACAAAACCTGCAAATAACCTATGTGTCTAACAAAATCATGTTCTGACCATTGTTTACAATGTTATATAGCCACTCAAGATACTTCAAAAAATGTGTAACAAAATGGAAAAACAGGGCTCCACACTGGGTGTGTAGCCTGCTTAAAAAAATTAAAAAATAAAGTAAAAAAAGAAAGAAAAAAAGAAAATGGAAAAATATTGGTGGTGATTGCAGGAGAAAAGGATAGGATGCAGTATTATAAAATTCATAATTCTATATATAAAATTACATATATTTAAATAAGTGCACACAGACTGGAAAATATATTGCAAAATATTAAGAGCAGTTTTCCTTGTGTAATCACTAACTGGCAGACTTTTCCTCTTTTTATGTATCATTTTTTTCTCTGAAGTATATATTATTTCATAAAGAGAAAATAATGAAATAAAATATATTCTCAAGTTCCTGTCTCGTTTACATATATAAAAACAAGAGCTGGTTTGCTGATTACACCAGAGCACTTGAGCCAAAAGAGAGTCTTGTGGTAGCAAACACTAAAATACTGACAAAAGCTAGTGTAATGGGAGTAGAGGGGAAAATGGTGGTTTGTGATGGAGGATGGAAGTAGGAGAAGACTGAAAGAAAACACTCGAAGCTTTTTTTTTAAACATGCCTACTGATTGACACAACTAACTAATACAATTGCTTCTGAAGGAAAAACATTAAGTCATGTCTCTTTCCATGTACCTCCAACCACATCAACAATCTGGCTTCAAAGCTTGGAAAGTAATGCAAGATTCATCATTCATGAATATAACGAAACAACAACAAATCAAGGGCACCGCTTGGATGAGCCTTGCTGCTTATAGTAAAACACAAGAGGAAACTGAGAAATTGAAGAAGGAATCATTAAGCAGGAAGGCAGAACCTGAAGATCTGGGAAGTTCCCAGGTTGTCAAGCTTGCAAAAAGTGAGAAAGCGTGTTCTGGAGGGAACACCAAGGGTGTGGCTGGATATTCACTGCATGAGAGTGGCCCTCATTGATCTCATCAATCAGGAACACGTACAGATGGGGCGACACCAGCAGAGACAAGGCCCGCTTGGACCACGACAAGAAAGAAGGCAGAGCTGAAGACAGGCTGTCAGACCGCTGGGATTTTACAGTTGGGACAACAGAATCACCTGGCTGTGAACAAGATATGGGAAGAATGAGCCTGAAGACGATTCAGAGATGGACAGGGCTGCCCTCCCACCCTAGGCCCAGCCTCTGTTTCCTCCTTGGTTTCAGTGGGCCATGTTGCTGCCCCAGGGGGCCTGGAAGGAAGGCCACCACCTTGATGTCCTAAACGAGTCAAGCAGATGATTCCTGAGCTTTAAAATCTAATGTAACTTGCCCTGCTCGGTTTTGACTTGCTTGGGATCCATGGGCCCTTTCTTCTTTCTGGTTTCCCGCTTTTAGAATGGGAGGGCCTGCGCCCGTCCCCACACTGTATTTTGGGAGCAGGTAACTTGCCTGGTCTCACAGGTTTATGGTTGGAAGGGAATTTTTGCCTTGGAATCAATCTTACCTGTGGTCTCCCCCACACTGGATTTAGATGGTATTTAGGTGAGATCCGGAATTTAGAGTTGACGCTAGAGTGATTAAGATTTGAGGGCTGCTGAGATGTAGACAAATGCATTTCCTATGTAAGAAGAACATGAATTTCGGGGCCTAGAGGGTGGAGTCTTATGGCAGAGCTTTGTCCCCTCCAAATTCATCTGCTGATATCCTAAGCCTTAGTAGCTCAGAATTGACTACATTTGGAGAAAGAGGAGATTAAGTTAAAATGAGGCCATCAGGACAGGCCCTGATTCAGAATGATTTGTGTCCTCACGAGAGCAGATTAGCACAGAGACACTAGGGCTGTTGTGCACACTCAGAAGGGAGACAATGTGAGAACGCAGCAGGAGGAGGCCATCTACAAGTCAAAGAGAGAGGTCACAGGAGAAACCAAACATGCTGACACCTTGATCTTGAACTTCTAGCCTCCAGGAATTTGAGAAAATAAATTTGTGCTAAGCCACTCATACTATAACTATTTTGTCATGGTAGCCCAAGCAAATACACTAGCTAGAATCCCAAACCCCATCATCCTTTAAAATCCCTTACCCACTCCCATTTCTCTTTACCACATTTATTACTACCTGGCTGATATCATATTTACTTGTTTGACTGACACCCACTTTAAATGAAAACTCTGTAAGAGCAAGGTCCTTGTACCTGAGAGGCATAGAGCACAATAGTTAAAAGCACAAAGTCTAGAGCTAGCTACCTGAGATTGAGCCCAAACTCTGCCATTTACCTGTCCCGTAATGTGGTGACGTCACTTAACCTGTGTGTGTCTCAGTTTCCTAACTGGTAACATGAGCTAACAGTATCACTGCTTCAGAGAGTTGTCGGTTAATAGAAGAAGAGCACGGGGGCAGTGCCTCGCACGTAGTAAGCACCGCTGGTGGTAGTCATCCGTGGCTTGTACCGCTCACTGCTCTCTCCCAGGAACACCCCCGCATAACCACCAATGTAACCCACTGATTGCATCTGTCCCTTAGCACTATTTGTCGAGCCGTCCCCTGCCACACATATTCTCCTGAGTCAGCAATTACGCCAACCTTCTACCACGTCAGACATTCCTTTTCCTCTCGTCTGTGACAGCCCCTTAGCTAGCCCAGCCCATCCTATGACCCCCACCCCATCATACACACACACACACACACACACACAAACACACACTATTACCTTACACAAGTTATAGACTTAAATGGTATTGAGGCTCTACAAATACTTATACATGTGTGTGAGATCCTGGTTTACACTCTAAGAGGGCTTCCAGGAGACTGGTAATGCCATTCTCAAATGACGAACGCAAGGCGTAACATGCTGCTCAGGATTTAGCAGGCACTTGGCACTTACATGAATGTCTTTTCACACTAAGCTGATGAGATCAGTATTACTTCCTTTTGATAGAGCGGGAAAGAGGCTCGGAGAGTTCAGTACGAACTTGCTCACAGGAGCCGGTAAACAGAAGTGCCTATGTGGCTCAGTCAGTTAAGTGTCTGCCTTCAGCTCAGGTCTTCATCCTGGAGTCCTGGGATGGAGCCCGGCATCCAGCTCCCTGCTTAACAGGGAGTCTGCTTCTTCCTCTGCCTGCTGCTCCCCGTGCTTGTATGCTCTCTCTCTTT
Source organism: Mellivora capensis (assembly GCA_004024625.1). Lineage (NCBI taxonomy): Eukaryota > Metazoa > Chordata > Mammalia > Carnivora > Mustelidae > Mellivora > Mellivora capensis. The sequence goes on along the minus strand of PISX010008048.1, from coordinate 69,929 downwards.
CTATCTCTCATTCTATCTCAAATAAATAAATAAAAATCTTAAAAAAAAAAAAAAGCCAGTAAACAGACTTCGGTCCAGCTTGTCACCTCCGCAGTGCCCATGTTCTACACACGACACCCTGCTCTGACAGATCATTTATGATGAATGGGCTCAACAGGACTCCCACTCACTTCCTGGCCATGTTCACTTCATAAGCAGAAACTCACGGTGAAGCCTTCTTTGAAACTAAAATAAGTCAGCTCAGATCTTCATAGACTGGTTTTCCCAAAGTGAGCTGTACCCATGCTTTAATACCAGATGAAGAGATTTCTTTGGGACTAGCTGAAGAGACTTCCAGTTTCAGAGGCATCTGTGGGATACAGCTCATCCCTGGGCTTTGGATTCCCAAAAATCTGGCTGCAAACTTAGTTCTACAACACATTAGTCATGTTACCTTGGCAGGTAACCAACAACCTGGACCAACACTCCCTCTTCCAGAAATTTGGGTACAATACCAGTGACCTCAGAGATGTCCTGAGAACTAAAACAGATACCCTATGTGGAGTCACCCAGGAAAGCAAGGACCTGGCATGCAGTAGATGTTCAAGTAATAGTTGTTCATAAGAAAGAAGAAAAAGGAGGTAGGCAGGTGAGCATTCGTTTCAAGAGTAATGTTCCAAAGGCTTCGTCGGATTCCATGCGTTCTCCAAGGACGGTCTGTCCTATGCATCCAAGCCGTCTGGACACACTGACCTGTACATGTAAGGTCCCAAGTCCTCTGGAGGGAGACTACTGGAGCTTAGGTCACCTTTTGGGAAAACCGGCGAATCAAAGTGCCATGGGAAAGTGAACTAAAATATTGGATTCTGTCTAGTTGGCTTCTGAGAACCTGCTACAGGCGAGATGAGGCTATAATGTTCAGGTGCAGAGCAAAACATCTTCCACTGGGCAAGGCAACCACCAACTGGGGTGCAAAGAAGAAGAACTTCAAGTATTAGGCAGGAGCGTTTCCTGGCAAACCAACACTCATCTGAGGCTTCCGCATAAATTTTGGCCCCAATAACAACTGAAGGCTTGATGAAGCAGATTCTCCTTCCTGGTTTTGTCTGCACTGTGCACATGACCTAACCACAAAATAATCACTGTTCTTGCACTTTTCAACGTTTCTTTGCCTCAACGTTGCAGGAAAATGAAAGCAGCCAGGTTAATAAGTCCATGGTGAACTTAGCTATTTTGCCACAACTCCTTTCTCCTCTCAGCTCTTTTTACAACCCTCTCCTATTTTCTATCCAAATATTCAATGTCGAGTTATTAAATAGACATTCTAGAACACCAAGAGAATGCCATGGCTAAAGCCAGGCCATATTTTAAAACATCAATACAACTGGCCCAAACTGCATCCAGTGTGGATTTCCTTTCTTCTCCTTTCCTTAAGCAACGGCTATCTTGTGTTCAAAGTTAACCCTCTCCTGGAGACAGGAAATCAGACAGAGATATAAGGACTAGTTCTTCTAGACACTACTGAAAAGCTGAACTGCCAGATGTGGGATTTCAGTACCTTACCCAGAATCCCTTCCCCCTCCAGCTGTGTCCTCAGCTCAGTCATTTATTATTTCCCCCAGCCCCACTGCCAGCGGTACCAAGGAAGTGACAAACAGGGACTCACTAGATGCCATCAATCACTGTCACCAAGAGGAGAATGAAAAGAATCCAACAAATGTTCTTGCAAACGCCTTCCATGCTGCACTCCCACACCACCTCCTCTTCACCAATACACATCTTTATAAGCAGCCTGACACTTTTTAATGGCCCTTCAGTTGGGAAAAATGAGGAGCAGACAGTAGAAGTAGCATCCTGACCACCATTTTCTCCAGACGCATGACCATGTTGTTAGTTCCCAGCTCACAGGCTCCCCAGGCCACACTGAAGCAGGGCTGTGCACCAACGGGCTACTGGTGACCCCGAGAACGGAGGACGGAAGAGCTCATGATTCATGTGGTGCTGTGCGTGCAGGAGACCTGGTGGCAGAGAAAGGACACACAAGCAAGTAGCAGATGGCACTCTCCACAACTCCTTCTCAACACAGAGAACCTGCAGTTCCTCATTTCTCCACTGACCATCAGGACACTGATAAATCAATTTCCATGGCAACAGCTCTAACTACAACACTCCAAAAATAAAAGAAGTCTGCTTTCAATGGAAGACAAACACTTGCATTCATTTATGGAAATACAGCTAGAGGCAGAATGTGGCAATGTGCATAAGCCATAGAACATTTCTCCTTGACTCCAAAATCCCCTGTTGCCCATCTATTCTGGCAAAATAACAGAAGAAAAGGACAAGAACAAAAGACCAACTATATGCACATGGATGTTAATTACAGTGATATTAACACATCAACAACTTAGAAGTTGTTTCATAGAAAAATTGTGATACTACAGATATAAGTGAAATATTATGTACCCATGAAAATGTATGATGATAGCTTAGAAAAATGGAGGAACAAAGACATAATGAAGTGAAAAAAAATGATACCAATTTATGGAGTTATAATTCTGCCAGGTATATCCACCTATGAAAATGTTAGAAAAGTTGATACCCTAGCTTGGTGGAATTTTAAGTTTTCTTTTTATCATTATTATTATGTTATGTACTGTTATACAGTATATGATTAGTTTTTGAGGTAGAGTTCAAAATTAGATTTCTTTTAAAGTGTTTATGATAAACAAAAACTAAGATCAAAGAAAAACTGGGATAAAAGTCATCACAACTGCTTCAACCATATTCAAAATCTCAGTTCTGCCACACCAGGGTGGTAGCAACAAAGTAGATGTACACCTAGCAGTAAGAATGGAACTTTCAGAGCATAGTAAAACAAAACCAAACCCCAAACCCTCAAACAACAAATAACTAAAAGTTAAAACTAAGATAGCCTTACATTTGCCTAAATTAAAAACAGTTGACCCCAGAACAATGTGGGGGTTAGGGGCACCAATCCCTGACCCCGCAGTTGAAAATCTGCATATAGGTTTTGATTCTCCAAAAACTTTACTAAAGCCTACTGTTGATTGGAAGCCTTACTAATACCAGTTAATTAACACATATTCTGTATATTAGATATATCACATCATATTCTCATGAGTTAAAGTCAGATAAAGAAAAAAAATGCTAAGAAAGTCATAAGGAAAAGAAAACATAGTTTTCTATTTATCATATATCATGTATTTATCATATAACCCCCACATTGTTCAAGGGTCAACTGTCTTTTTAAGTTCCAATTTGTGTTGTTCAAGGGTCAACTGTATCTACACACAAGATGAGATACAAGAATGCACATAGACCTAAATGATACATTTTATACATATCCCAATAGTAACCTCTGGTAGGGAGGAAACTAGGGCTACAAAGCACTTAAAGAGAGTTCACCACAAACCCATGGCCGCCTCTGTGTGACCTGTGAGACTATGTACCTTCCCTCAAGAGTGTGATTGGCTCAACCTCTGCACCTGTCATTTCTTCTCTAAGACATGTTCTATGGTCCCCAACAGTCATTGCTTTATAGAATGGCCATTCTGTTCAGTTCCAGATTCTAATTTTCCTTCTGCTTAAATCATGATTAAAAGACTGCAGGAAATCATCATTACTGAAAACTATTTAATCATGTTCTCAAATTGTGTACACAATTGTGTCACACAATTACATAACAATTGTAGAATAAGATGTGAGTGTATGAAATATTTAAATATTTACATATGTGGTATTACAACTCTAGGTCACTATTCAGAAATTACACTTGCAATCTACAAAAGAAACTATCAAGAGTGGCTACTTCGGGAGGAGAACTGGAAAAAGGAAGACATAATTCCCACTGTGTACTCTCTTCTGGACCTTTTAAATTTTGTACCATGTGCATGTATAACCAAATAACCATTTCAAAACACTAAACAACCACCCACCCTGTATATATAATACTACAAAATAGGCTTGAGAAGCACAATGTTCCAATTGTACCAGAATCAGTAAGACTCCAACCCAGTTCTCTCTAAGCTCCTACCCCAGTTTTCCTTGGCTAGATACCATTCCTCCCAGGTCCTTTTCACCGTGCTCAACCAGAATTAGCTCACCAGGTGGCAGCATTTGCTGCTGTACTTGGCTGGACATCTTTGATTTTATATGTAGGTTAATTATTAATTAGAGCCACCTAGATTATCTTCCCAGGACCAAAGGCAGCTGGGGACTGCATTCTCTGTTATATGTTCCCACCCTTGAGTCTGTAGGTCTTGGCACTGAGAAGTAGAGATGCCCCTGTGATTTGATGGCAGGAGCCTCAGGGAGCTTCAGAATCCTTGTCTCTTAATGAAGCCATGTTAAAAAATTTTTCAACTCGGGTCCTCTTCTTTTTTTAAGATTTTATTTATTTGAGAGAGAGAGAAAGTGAGCAGGGGGAGGGGCAGAGGGAAAAGGAGAGAGACAGTCTGTCTCATGCAGACTCTACACTAAGCACAGAGCCCAATCGAGCCCAGGCTCGATCTCATGACTCTGAGATTATGACCTGAGCAGAAATCAAGAGTCAGTCGAAGTGACTGAGCTACCCAGGTGCCCCAACTCGGGTCCTTTTGGTAGAAGTCAATTTCTTTGACTTCTTGAGTCAAAACAGCACCCACCTGAGGTGAAGTGGCCGTCAAGAGGGAAGAGACAGGGTCCTCAGGCCAACGGTGCCTGTGGGACCTGCTCCTATAGCATGTTGGAGAACTGGACACCTTAACTGCCATTCACAGTGAATTCTCACTCAGAATGCCTTTGAGATATGCCAGAATTTCCAGACAGATAATTAAGTACTACTTCACTTGTCTAACAATTTCATCATTGTTCTGTATTAAAATGGACATCAGAAATAGAGAAAACTTTTTTTCTGTGGCAAACCCTTAAAAGAGGAAGGGAATACAAGGCCACCACACGAATATAAAGGAATCTTGTCCCACGCGCCATGGGGAAAAAGTGATACACAAGTGACATTGGGGGGGGGGGGGGAGATGGGCAAGAAGCCAGAAAGGAAACTTCTAGGGTAGAGAGAAAATGAAGTTCAAACTACACTGCAGAATATTATGCCTGGTTAGGAACAAGAGAGCTGACAGGCAAAGAGTAATAGAGGCAAAAAGAAAGTGGCTGGCGAGCAGGAGACACACACGACACTGAGAGACACAGGATGGTTTCCCCTCCGACAGGAAGAACAAACCATCGGGGCCAACTCGGCTTCTGACGAGTTTTCCAGCACAGCTGCCTGGACAAATGACCAAGGAGCTTCAGAGAAGAGACCTGGGGAGCGGCAGCAGGGAGAGGAGGCCCCCTTAAGCACAGAGAGGCCTCCTTCTTCTCCCACTACCTTCCTGTTCACGCAGGGCATGGATCACCTTTGGGGAAGGAGTCATTCAGGACCACACAGAGTGAGCCAGGCTGCAAACCACAAGGAGAGCCAGGCCAAGGTTTGAGGGAACAGGAGCCGGTTAGAAGAGAACATGATCACACCCTGGTGTTCTCAGGTTTCAGGAAATGTGGCTTGATGGACAGTGCAGCCAGCTCTGGGCAGTAACAAATCCTGCCACGAGGGGGGTGTGGGGCCGGCTCACGTGTCACAGCACCTCCACTTCATGGCTGCAAGGCAGCCTCGCCTAACACCTTCTAGTCCTGAGTGTCTGGAAGATACAGGATCCGAAGCTGACCACCTATCAGCTTCACCATCGAAATACCGACAGGCATTGCTGACCGTTATTTCCAGACCACGGGCATCCACTCTGTTTATGTCTGAAGCTGTAATTTTGGCAGAGACACAGAATACTAAATGGGTGGGCACACACTCACAAACACAATTATTGAGTGTATGTAAAGAGCTGTTTCCTCGGCATGGTCAGCGGTGGCCCAGAAGCACGAGCAGGGCCCGAGAATCAGGGTAACACACTGAAGAGCCACCATGCCAGCCCGTAAGAGAGCTAGAGGGGTACCGGTGCCTTACTTGTATACAGAAAAGTGATCTCAAATTATTCCAGGTAACGGGGCGCCTGTGTGGCTCAGTGGTTTAAAGCCTCTGCCTTTGGCTCAGGTCATGATCCCAGGGTCCTGGGATCGAGCCCCGCGTCATGCTCTCTGCTCAGTGGGGAACCGGCTTCCTCCTCTCTCTCTCTGCCTGCCTCTCCACCTACTTGTGATCTCTCTCTCTCTGTCAAATAAATAAATAAAATCTTTAAAAAAAAGTGATTTGCATGTGGAATTAAAAAAAAATTATTCCAGGTAAGAAGAAACACTCTGATTGGAAGCAACCTTTAACCAGTTGGGTCCAATCTGTTGGCAAGACTTGTGCCAAAGGGCTCGAGGCAAGCAATGACAGACACAAGATTTCAGAATTTACGGGAAAGTGTCAGTGGGAGTATTAAGTAGCCAGGTAGAGCAAAAGTATCAGTCACTTTTAATCACCTAAATTATTAATATTAACTGGAATAAGTGGAGAAGAACTTTAACCTCAGAAAATCCATTCTATCAGGTCCTGCCAACAGAAGCCTGCAGGGGTGAGGCAGTTACTAGCAAGGGGCAAAGCTGACCAGGAGAGGGTTATATGCTCCTCAGTCCTGCTGCCTTGGGAGAGAATGAACCACTGGGATCCTACCCTCAAGATGTCCTTGTAAGTGGGAAAGCCAACTTCTCACAAGCTTTTCTCATTTTTAAATGCTCAAAACTAATTAAAAAATTGTTAAACACTCCACATGTCGAAGGAAACACATCTTAAACTTTTATTACATTACAAAGGGAAGTGAAAACATACCCCATGAGCATGTTTTTTCAGATGAGTAAAAGTTGGCCATAAATTTACAAGGTTCACAGATGTTCTTTCTTAGCAGATTCTTGAAGAGTATAGTTTAAAAAAAGGGCGAGACACTCTATTTACACAGTACATTTATGATAAAATACATCAGAAGCTGCATAAAAGTCCAAGAGGGACATTGAGGAAACGCCAATCAAAGCTACAATGATGTATCATCTCAGTGATCACTCACCCAGTAGGATGGCTGTTTTAAGGAACACACATCAAGTAACAAATGTTAGTGAAAGTGTAGATGAGTTGAAGCCCACATGGATTACTGGTGGGAATGGAAAATAGTGCAGTCACTGTGGAAAACAACTTGGTGGTTCCTCCAAAAAGTGAAGTGGAATTATATATGATCCAACAATTTCACATTTGGGTACGTACCCAAAAGAACTCAAAACAGGGACTCCAACAGATACTTGATACCAATCTTTAGAGCAGTGTTATTCCTAACAGCCAAACGGTAGAAACAACCAAAGTGTCCATCAATGGATGATTAAACAAAATGCGGTAAATCCATACAATGGATTATTCAGCCTTAATGAAATCCTGATACACACACCACACCACACCACACGGATGAACTTTGAAGACACTGTGCTAAGTGAAATAAGCCAGATATAAAAGGACAAATACTGTATGATTCCACTTCTAGGAAGTACCCACAACAGTCAAATTCACTGAGACAGAAAGGAGAATGGGGTACTGGAAGCTGGGTGGAGTAGGAATGGTGAATTAGGATTTAATGAGGACTGTGTTTCAGTTTTGCAAACTGAAATAGGAGACAGACAGTGGTGATAGTTATACAACATTATAAATGCATTTAATGTCACTGAATTGTACATGTAAAAATGGTTAAAATGGGCAATTTTCTGTTATTATATTTTATAATTATTAAAAAAAAGAACAACAGGGATATACATAGAGAAGGTAGTCAAGCGGAGGAGGCTTTCTTACCTACTGGCTTTCTCAGCACACAATATGGGCCCAAGGATTCCACCCCAGCTCCCACCTTTTCCTTCTCACAAAGGCACGTTAGTCTGAAAGAGACCCTGATCTTCCCCACCTTCACACTAATCTTCCTTTCTAATTCTCTATTTCTGTTCATGATGCGATGTCCCTTCCTGTTCTCATTCCAGTCGACTCTTGGCTTCCATCAACTCTGTGCTTTTCTCTCCCTTCACCTCTCTTGTCCCCTCTACTACATTGCCACCTACCCGATTCAGGCCCTTTGACCTCTGGTCTGGCCTTTGACCCCTGACTAGGGTGCCGGATCTTCAGCAACTCCGGCCCAGATGATCCGGTTTACACACTGCCGCCAGATTAATCTTCCCTAGACCGGGATCACCATTTCACTCACAGACCTCCAGGGGCTTCCCTTCTCTCTCTCTCATATGTGCTGAACAAATGAACAATAAAGTAGCTTACTCACACCTGATCGTCAAATCTATTATTTGAAGTGACTGCCAGTTTATTTTGATTTTCCCTTTCTTAGGTGAGTGTGAAGCAGAGCAGTTATCAAAATCTTTCCAGCAGAACATACTTCTACATTTCCCAGTTATTGGCAAGGAGCCAGTAGATGGAAATTGAAGACACCTCAAAGAAGCTTGAACTTGCCAACCCTACAGCTAATAATAATTTGCAGGGGCGGGGAGGGGGGATGCCTGGGTGGCTCACTTGCTTAAGTGGAACTCTTGATTTTGGCTCAGATCAAGATATCAGGGCTGTGAGATCCCACCTAAGGCTCCATGCTCCGTGGGGGAGTCTGCTTGGGTTTCTCTCACCCTCTCCCTCTGCCTTGTACACCCCTGCTTGTGCCTGCATGCTTTTTCTCTCAAATAAATAATTTTAAAAAATGATGTATCTCTCAGTTCTGGAGGTTGCAAAAACTAAAATCAGGATCCAAGCCTGGTCTGGTAAGGGCTCTCTTCTTGGTTGATGGCTGGCAGCTACTCAGATGTCCTCGCATGGCAGAAGGGACTGGAGAGCTCTGTGGGGTCTGTTTTATAGGAACACTGATCCCATTCATGAGGTCTCCGCTCTCATGAACTAATCATCTCCTAAATCCATCTCCTAACACGATCACAATGAGCATATGATTTGAACTTAAGAATTTTGGGAGGACACAAACACTCACACTACAGTAAAGTCCATGGAGACGCCTGTGGTTCCTTCCTGAACTTAGATTTATTTTTAAGCCTATAACGCCTATCCTACACCAGCAGCACTAAGTATTAAACTGGTTCTATAACAAAGGATGCACGGAAAAAACATCCCCAGCACTATACGGCAGGAATTTAAAGAAAGAGAATATTACTAATATGAAGAAGATGTAATCGAATGGGACTTTTTTCTTATTATTGGCTTTATAGCCAAGGCCCGAGGCTGAGGTCAATGAGGCTAAGTACCCTACTTAGAAAGACATAAACATGTAGGGACAGACAATGTCCTATATGCTTACCTAGAGGTCATAGGACCAGTCCTACCAGCTGACCACAGCCCCTCTCTCCCTCCAGCTCCCAAGGAAGAGGAGAACAGTTGCTGTTGGCTTTGTGTAGAGGGCAAGTTTCTAGTGCAGGTTACTACCTGCTTCTCCAACAAGTTAGGAGCCAGGGAGGGGTTCCAAGACAATCGCTAGGACAGACTGGGGTACGTGCAAGAAGGGGAGATGGGCATCCTATTCCTTGTCTGGTTGCTTGCTGAGCTGCAGAAACCACAGGCCACTCCAGGCTGGCAGTGGAGCAGAAAGGAGCCTGTTAGGGACTTGGGAGAATTTGGCATCTATGACCTGGACTGGGGCGAGGGGAGGGGATACCCATCCATACAGACACTGGTATCCATTTCTGAGCTAGAGATGTGGAAGGTGGGAAGCCTGCTTGAGGAGCTCCATGGAAGCTGAGCTTAGAGGGATCCAGATGCAGCACTTCAGGAAAGAAGGTGGGAATATTCCACTCCATTCCAGTTCATTCTAAGCCTTGGGCAGAGTGGGAGTAGAAGTCTGTAGTTTGCAGAATCCCTTTTCAAGGAGTGTTCAAGTTAGTGGGGCAGGACCCCTGGGGTGGCCAGGGAGCTGCTGAGCCTGGCAACAGGGCACAGGACTCCCAGGAGGAGTTGGGAGCATGAATGGGATGGGAACACCCCGCAATGCCCAAGTGAGACGCAGCACCCCCTGAACAGGTGCTGTGCAGGAGAGCTTGAGGGGAAGCTACACACAGCCCCGAGACAGCCATATAAAGTATCTGTGCAGAGACCCCTCACCTCAGAATGAACCAGATGGAAGTACTTTCTCACCACCGCCGGTGACTTGCCTAGTTAAATAACTGGACCCTTGCTCCATTTCCTGTCACAAGAGGAGGGGCTAGAACTCAGAAGAAAGGAGGAGAGGCACACAGCTTGAACTGGATATGAGATTAGAGAGTTCTAGAAAGACCGAGGAATTAGAGAATATGGCCAATACAGCTCACCCAGGGACTGGAACTGGGATTTGACAGAGCACAGCTTTTTTCATGCTGGTACCCTGAACAGATTGAGTGAGGCCCCTCAAGAAACCAACCATGAGAGACTGTGGACTCTGAGAAACAAACTGAGGGTCTTGGAGGGGAGAAGGGTGGGGGGATGGGTGAGCCTGGTGGTGGGTATTAAGGAGGGCACGTGTTGCATGGAGCACTGGGTGTGGTGTATAAACAATGAATCTTGGAATGCTGAAAAAATAAAATTAAATTAAAAAAAAAAAAAAAGGAAAAAACCAGCCTTACTGAAAGTAGGCCTAAGTAGACATAAATTACAAACTCTTCCTAAATTCTGTGCAGGGGTAAGACTGTACAACAGGATTGTACTATAGCTTGGGGCAGGCCAAAGTTCACTACAGGCCACCCCTGGTCGAACTCTCTAAGGGAGAGGCTTCAGCGAAAGGCCTGTGCCAACCCATGATGCCCTCGGAAGAGAAAAGGCGCACAGGTGCACCCTCAAGCCCCGCCCCCTCCCCTAGGTGTTGCCCAGCTGACGGAATGTGAGTGTGTGCGCCATCCCCACTAGGTAGCAGGCAATATGCTAGTCACTCAAGAGCTCTGCCCCATCGTGGTGGTACCCCACATCACAGAAGCCACTGAGTCTCCACGTTACGTCGGTGGTCCAAATCGTGAGACCAGGATTCCAACAAAGCCCAACATTAAACCAAATCCATGCTGGCTAGGCCCCACTACACCAAAGAGTAGAGAGGGGCAAAAATGAACCCAGAGGAGACCTACACATGTCCCGGGTGATTTCAGAATTGGCACCGGCTCACCAGCAGTTCTAAAATGCAGACGATCTTATTGACATTTTCAAATCTATAAAACCTGGTGTTGTGGTAGCTTATGATACATAATAAAACGAAGTCAGTATGTCCACCCCCTTCCCTGGCCTCACAAAGGAAAGCCACCAGTACTGGACAACGGCAGTCTGACCTTTAGCAGGGAGACAAAACCACTATTGAGGAAAAAAACACAGAAAACAAGAAACTGGTTCTGAACAGAATGCACCAGAATCAAACTTGCCAAGCTGTCTGTCCTGTGGAATTTTGCAGTGTTTAATGTCAACTGTCCAGAACTGGCCTTGTGGGTCTCTCTGAAAGAATTCTTTAATATCACTATAACTTAGCCAGCTCTGCAGGTAGCATTTTAGATAATCACAAGTTCCTGGAAACCACTGTAGAGCACACTACTCAGGAAAAGCCTTTATTAACCTTTTAAAAGCATTAACCAGAGGACTTATCTTAACCAAATTATCTCAGCAGCCAGTCTCCTTGCAGGTTGAATCACTATGCAAATATCAGGGCTCTGAGTCATTGAAAATCGCTGAAAAGGACTTGAGTGAGTGAGCACAAGGTCTTCTCCCTAGAAATGTAGGCTATGCGTTAGAGGCTGTTCTCACACTTTGCCCTCAAGATATCTCTGGTACAGAGCTCACCAAGACAATTCATTACCAATAAAAAAGACAGCATCCAATTTCAGAATATCCCAAATGACAAATTCCACAGCCACTATCTTTCCCTCTGTGCCATCAGTAGGTAAAAATATATGTATACATAATTTCAATTTTCAAAATTAACTTGAAATTTCTGATACTTCCTATGAAAAGAGGCCAACAAGCTCTTCATTCCATTTTCTTTCTTTTTTTTAAAATCATTTAATGCATATTTTATTCCCCTCCCAGTATTACTTATTTATTTATTATTTTTATTAATATATAATGTATTATTTGCCCCAGGGGTACAGGTCTATGAATCGTCAGGCTTACACACCTCACAGCACTCATCATTCATTCCATTTTCCAGAGGCACCAAACAAAAAGAGAATGGTCCTAACACTTCCAACTGAGATGAAAAGCTGTGTCTCACCAATTCTTTAAAGAAAAAAAAAAATTTTTTTTTGACAGGATTCTTTTTGCCCAAACCAGTGTTTCCTAAGCTATGCAAAAATATATTCTCAGAAAGCCAGTTAAATGGGTACATGTTATGAAGAAAGAGTTCTCTCTCTCTCTCTCTCTCTCTTTTTTTTTTATTAAACCTACTTCTGTCTTTGTTTTATTTTATTTTAAAGATTTTATTTATTTATTTATTTGTCTGAGAGAGAGAGAGAGCACAAGCAGGGAGAGCAGCAGGCAGAGCGAGAAGCAGACTCTTGGCTGAGGAGGGAGCCTGATGCAAGACTTGATCCCAGCACCCTAGGATCATGACCTGAGCTGAAGGCAGATGTTTAATCTACTGAGCCACCCAAGTGTTCTTGAAGGAATAGTTCTAAGGAACAGATTCAAATACCACCTCCCTTTTTTCTGTTATGTTTTCATCAGCCACAGCCATTAAAATAAGAAATAATAAAGATTGCTAGTTTCTACCACCATCCTCATTCAGCTAGCTCAGTTATAATATTTATTTTCAATTTGGCTTTCAACTCTCTGTAGTTTATCCATCACCACTACTAAGCTTAAGAAGGGCTTTGAGCTACACGAGCTTGCTTCCATCTTTGCCCCTTTGCCTACAGCAAGGGAGTCAGCATCCTTACACTGGAATAGGCAGAGAAGTTTCTCAGGGACTGACTCAAGTCACTCCAACGCATGGACTCAGGCTCAAGAACAGGACAGATTTGGGGCCCCACATTTGGTTTAATGCTGTGTTGTAACAACGTCGAAATTCTTAACTTTTGAACAAGGGGATTCATGTTTTCATTCTGCAGTGTGGCCTGCAAGTTTTATAACCAGTTCTGCACAAATCTGATTTTTAAAAATGGCATCGAGGGAAATGGATGAAAGACCTAAATGTGAGATGAGTATCCATCAAAATCCTAGAGGAGAACACAGGCAGCAACCTCTTGTTAGACGCGTCTCCAAAGGCAAGTTGGAAACAAAAGCAAAATGAACTACTGGGACTTCCTCAAGATAAAAAGCTTTTGCACAGCAAAGGAAATAGTCAGCAAAACCAAAAGATAACTGACAGAATGGAAGAAGATATTTGCAAATGACACTACAGATTAAGGGCTTGTATCCAAAATCTATCAAGAACTTATCAAACTCAACACCCAATGAAAAAATAATCCAATCACAAAATGGGCAGAAGACCCATACAGACATTTCTCCAAAGAAGACATACAAATGGCCAACAGACACATGAAAAAATGCTCCACAACACCTGGCATCAGGGAAATACAGACCAAAACCACGATGAGATACCACTTCACACCAGTCAGAATGGCTAAAATTAAAAAGTCAGGAAACAACAGATGTTGGCAAGGATGCGGAGAAAGGGGAACCCTCTTATACTGCTAGTGGGAATACAAGCTGGTAGAGCCACTTTGGAAAGCAGTAGGAGGGTCCTCAAAAAGTTGAAAATAGAACTACCCTTCAGGATCTACTCCTGCCCAATGCCAATTTGCCTTCACAAGGCCAAAGTTATTGGATAGTACAAACCTGATCTTACTCTGCTTAAAACCCTTCAATGACTCATCTACTGCCTTCAGCACCAGGCTCACTAAAGACTTCAGGTGGCCACAAGGCTCTGAGCTCCAGCCCTTGCCTGATGCTTGGCCTCACTGGCCTTCTTTCAGCTTCTAGAAAGTGCCTGACCCATCTCTACCATAGTCCTAGCATCTGCCATGCTCTGCCCAAGGGACAGATATTTCAGTCTGTCTACGGACAAGGACTTAGATAAAATAAGGCAAAAATCCTGGACTCAAATCAGCAATCACTATTGGTTTTGATGTCATTGGAGAAACACAAAAGGGGTTTGACAAAGGTTTAGAATTCTTAGTAAATGTTTTTCACTTGTGCTACGCTTTGGGGGCTACTTTTCCAATGGTGAGGACAACGAGCCTCCATCTTCCTATGAAACCTGGAGCAATGATGGGAAGATGCAGGAAAGGCCAGTTTTTAAGTTTTTCAGCTCAGGTTAATTGGCCACGTTTGTCATCTTCCCTGACCTCTTAGATACAATGTTTGCAAACAAATTGGAAGGGTTTTGGAAAAATAAACTGGAAAGCACTAATGGGACTTCACCAAAGAAGATGTAGAGATAGCCAATAAGCTTAAGAAAAAATATTCCATATCTTATGTCATCAAGGGAATGCAAACTGAAACAATGAGATACAACTACTCATCTATTCGAATGACCAAAATCTAGAACACTGTCAAAACCACATACTAGTGTGGATGTGGAGCAAGAGGAACTCTCATTCTTTGCTGGTGGGCATGCAAAATGGTACAGTGCCTTTGGGAGACAGTCCGTTTAAGAAATTAAACCTATTCTTATCATACAGTCAGCAATTGTGCTCCTTTGTTATGTACCCAAGGGTATTGAAAACTTATTTACACACACTCATAGCAGCTTTATTCATAATTGCCAAAACTTGGAAGCAATCAAGATGTCCTTCAGTAGGTGGATAGATAAACAGACTGTGGTACAGCAAGATTACAGAGTATTATTCAGAGCTTTTCATGAGCTTTCAAGCCATGAAAAGATGTAGAGGAACCTTAAATACTTATTATGAAGTTAAAGAAGTCAATCTGAAAAGGCTACATGCTGTGTGATTCCAAGTATACAATAGTCTGGAAAAGGTAAGACTATGGACACAGTAAGAAGACTGGTGGTTGCCCGGTGAGGGAGTGGCATGAATAGGAGAAGCAGAATGAATTTTTAAGGCAGTGCAACTACTCTGTGTGGTACTCTGATAGGACTAGTCCATATTCATAATGATAAATACATCATTGCATATTTGTTTAAAACCACAGAACATACAACACCCAGAGTGAACCATAATGTCAACAATGAACTTTGGGTGATTATGACGAGTCAAAGCAGATTCACAAATTTTAAGCAATGTAGCACTCTGGTGGGAGCTGTTGAGAACCGGAAAAGTTGTGTACATATGGAAGCAGGAGGCATATGGGAAATCTTTGTGCCCTCTGCTCAATTTGTTGTGAACCTTAATTTGCTCTAGGAAAAAAAAAGTCTTAGTCTGAAAAAAACATTGTTACTGGGAATGAATGAAGGGCTCACCTAAAAATAAAAAAAAAGAGGGTCTCATGTATATTTTTGAAGAAATTTCACTAATAGAAGTGATAAAACATTCATGTAGAAAATGTTCAATGAGGCTTTTCTTGCTCAGAAAGAAATGGACAATTATGGATAAGTTGCCTACAATTTTAGTGTGCCTCTGTTTTAATGCTCTGATGGTATACCAGTCCATTGGCATACTGTGGATCTACAAAGTCCCTTGCTACAAGAGATTTCTCAGAAGAGTAGTGTCTTCTGGACTGAGAGGTCTCTTCATCTTGGCTTTTCAAATGCTTAGCAAAGACGTGCCATTCTCTCTCAACCCGTCCTCTTTAGCTCTTTGAACACTCTCTATCCCAGGAGCCAGAGAACATGCTGCTGGCTTTTCACAAGTGTTGAGAGAACTGATTCTCCACTGGGAAAAAATTAAGAGTCCTGTTCACAAAAATATTCCAGGTAAATTAAGGCTCTACACATTAAAAAAATTCCAACTATGAAAATATTAGAAAGATATATAGGGGAGTAGGTCTGTAATCTTGGAGAAGGAAGGTCTTCTTAAGCCAGACACGACAACAAAAAATCATACAAAGGAGAATTATTTATGGTATTTTTTTTTTAAATTTATTTATTTGTCAGAGAGAGGGAGAGAGAGAGAGAGCGAGCACAGGCAGACAGAGTGGCAGGAAGAGGGAGAAGCAGGCTCCCTGCCGAGCAAGGAGCCCGATGTGGGACTCGATCCCAGGACGCTGGGATCATGACCTGAGCCGAAGGCAGCGGCTTAACCAACTGAGCCACCCAGGCGTCACTATTTATGGTATCTTTGATGCCACCCAGTTTCCCAAAGTTAAAAGGCAGAGCCAGGCTTAGAGAAAGTATTCACCACAGAACAAAGGATTTGTTTTCAGCGAGAACTATAAATCAATAAAGAAGGCATTTTTTAAAAAAATTGAGCTAAAAATATTAAAAGGCAATTCAGAGAAAACTAAAAATGCCTGATAAACATATGAAGAGCTGCCTAGTAAAGAAAAACTCTTAATAGTGAGACATAGGTTTTTATTTAATAGATTGGCAAAAAATTTAAAGATCAGTTTTATGAAGCATTAGCAAGTATGTGACATGTACCTGAGATCCTACTGGTGAATTAGTTGACAGTCTTCTATCACACAACCCCTACAATCCAACAGTTCCTTTTTGTCCTCAGCAAAGAGAAAAACCAGACCTTACACACGTATGGAGGAGGCTACGCTGGAAGTTTTTATTGTAACACAAGAAACTAGCAATACCAGGTATCAGAGCAAGTTATAAGACAGGCCACCCTGGAAAGTGTGCCAAAGGGAGATAACGAAGAACCAGACTTGAGTCTCTCTTCCATAATGAGCTTCCAGAGAAAGATCTGAAAGAGTTTTTCTTTGGAAAGACCTTCTGTGAGATGACAACATGGCTCCCTCTCCCTATTAGACGAAGGGTAGGACCATCACCTTCCTGCCTCACAACAGGGTTTTTGGTGAGACCGACTGGGGAGTTGCACAGGAGTTCTCCACAGTTAAGGAAGCACAGAGAGTACCCTGAAGCCAGGGTGTCTGACTTGAACCCTGTGAATCTAGAACATGAGAGGCAGTGTGACTAGCTGCCTTGACGATTAGGGAGTAAAGGAACACTGAAGCTACACTGGGACTGGTTCATCCTCTGAGTCTCTTCCAGCAAAGAGTGCTAGATGTTTCCACGGGCCGGGGATGGTCCAGGCAAGAAGGAGCCGGTCTCAGACTTGTCTTAGGTCTAGACCTGTAAGGCTATCTGTAGGGGCAACAGAACTTCATCAGGCAGAACTGGGGGGAGGGGACCACTAGGCTCCTAGGGGCTGAGAGAGAGTAAGGGGTGAGGGCCTCTCAGAGTACCCCATGAGATAGTCAGCTTAATTCTTTCTCAGGCCTTGAGAACAGAGACCAACTTACCACAGTATCAGTCACAGAAAGGCTTTCCTGTCCCTTCTGCCATCCTTTCACCCCCATTCTCAAGAACACATGGCCAAAATAAAGATCCTGACCTGTGTTTTCTAACATGTCTTCTTTTTTTAAAAAAGCAATTTTCATTACAATTCCTAGGATATGACTCAGTTTATATTAAGAAACACACTCCGTGAAATTTATATACATAAACACATAGAAAATAGTTTACAAGGACAAAAATTGTGAACAGTTACCCCTCTGTGGAATAGTATAGGGGGCTTAATGTCAGATGTGAAATTAGATTCATCCTCATTGAGAACACAGTCATGTATTCCTTGAATTGAATAATTAAACACGTTAAAAACCACCAACAACAAAAACACTGTTCCCAGGAAGAGAACCCATCTGTCTTAGTCTGCGTTCGTTCTCACCAGGAGGATATGCACACCTTTGCACTGTTGGGTTAAGGTCTGTCTGCTTTGTTTCAGCTTTCTCTATGACATGCTCTCATTTCAGTGAATTCTCTATCTGGGGCTTGGCTAAGGACCTCAAACACTGACCCTTCTCAAAGTAGGCAAGATTCACAACTGAAGTTACATTGTTTTCTTAACTTTAAGAAGCCTTTTTTGTGGTTTCCTCTGTCAGCCAGAGTGGGAAGAAACAGGACTCTACCACGAGAAAACTAAGGTGTACATCCGGAAATAAACTGCCACATGGTTAATAAGTGAAGAACCACTAAGTGGTGGGTTAAAAAAAAAATTAGAAGAACCTTAAGTTTTTTTTTAAAATTTTTTTTTAAGATTTTATTTATTTGACAGACAGAGATCACAAGTAGGCAGAGAGGTAGACAGAGAGAGAGGAGGAAGCAGGCTTCCTGCTGAGCAGAGAGCCCGATGTGGGGCTGGATCCCAGGACCCTGGGATCATGACCTGAGCCGAAGGCAGAGGCTTTAACCCACTGAGCCACCCAGGCGCCCCGAACCTGAAGTTTTTAAGGTAAAGAGCCCACCCTCTGACATGCCTGTGTGTGTGGGGGTGGTACATACGTACACACATTTGTGTACATACACAGTTTGTTGTGCAACAGGCGGGACCTAATAATACTAAACCACAGCCTGTGAATCCAGAGACAAAAACAGTAGTTTGGTTATAGACCAAATATCTTAGGATAGCTGTTAATCAGTTTGAAGAAACCAGCTGAGAATATCATGGGTTCTGAAAATGAAGAGTTTAACAATTATCAGTTGGCAAGAGAAGGGTGAAGTTCCCTTTTGCCTACTACAAACATGTAGCAGCCTGTGTATTGTACTGTTTCTTCCCTAAACCCATCCTATTTCTACATTACACCCAGGAATTGGTGTATTCCAGTCTCTAGGTCAAGGGTATTTTTTATATTTCAAATGGTGGAAAAACTCTGAAAACAGAGTATTTCAGGACACATAAGTTGATATGAAGATCGCAGGTGAGTATCCATAAATAATGTTTTATTGGGCCTTTGCCATATACATTTGTTTTTTACTGTCTACAGCTGCTTCCATGCTACAAGGCAAGTTGAGTCGTTCCAACGGAGACGCTGTGGCTCTTAAGAGTATCCGATCCTTTACAGAAAAAACGATCTAGACCAAGTGAACCTTCTTTACTTCCATTTGCAAACATCACTGCTGGTAGTTGCAAAAAGCTCCCCATTCAGCTTCTTGTATACATTTGGTGATCATAAGTTGCTCTGAGGTGGTAAATCCTCCTTTATCAGCCCATTGATTAGTATTGACTCAATCAGCCTTTCTGAGCTCAAGCCACTTCAAAACACCCACTTGATGCTGTTCATGGGACAAAGAAGATCCTCAAAAACATGAAGCTCTAAGCTTCTAAAAATACTCAGTGTTAAAAGCAGCAGCATATTCTGGGAATTAATCCCCCACAGCTTCTGCCAGCTTAGAATATAAAAAACTCATTATGATTCACATTAAACTTAACTTTTAAAATAACTATTTGATGTCTTTATATATATATATATATATTATCTTGTCTACTCTAAAGTTTCATGTAAAAAATTATTCAGTAAAAGTAGTTTGAAGCTAGCTTATTCATAACATCCCTTATTCACATGAAAATTACTGGCCGCATCAGCCTCAGGAAAAACAAACTTAGCAGTTATCAGTCATACTTGTGTGTCAACGTTATCCCCTCCCCTCAGTGTCATACAACACTCCCACCTGCTGCTTCCAAAATGCCCCCCTTAGACATTTACACATGCTCTCCGCACAGTGATGACATTTGTCTCATGCACAAACCTTATCCCATCACATCCCTGGCTATAGGTGGCTAATTCTGATCCAAAGCATTTTGAGAGTGCCTGTGCTGTTGTCTAAGTCACCTTCCCTTTCGTCCCCCAGCAAATCAGATCTGGCCTCTAGAAGGCCACTGACCAGATTTACTCCCAACTGTGTAGATCAGCCCTTCCATTCCTAAAAGCAGAGCTATCTATCTATGATGCGGAAGATATGAAACAAGCTGTATCTGACCATGACTGAGCCACCCTCATGAAGCCAAACAGCCATACAGGTGATCAGAGAACAAGACTAAATGAAAGGGCATCACCTGAGGGCCAGAGTAGTTGAGACGTGATAGGGAAGCAAAGGCAGATTCTTAAATAAGAGGCTGACATCATGAAAGTAACACCGGGTGAGGGGGCAGGGGGAATATAAAATCTTCCTTCTGACTGGACATGTTGGATCAGAAGAAAGAAAATCATGAAGCAAGAGGGTAAGCTAACAAGTTAATACAGGATAAGTCATGCACTTAGGTACTTTGAATTTAGATTAACAAAAGAGTAAAAATTGCAGAGAGTCAAGACCTAAGTTCTCCTAAATGCAGATAAGAGGTTTCTTTCCTTCCCTTGTCCTGAGAGCTTCCCATCCATATGTAGTCAGGAAATTGGTTAGCAATAATCAACAATCAGAGTGAAGGGCATTACGCTGGGACTTCCTCAAAGTCCTACTTTTACCTCGAGATTATCACGACAAGGATGGTCTTCACCTTTGGCCATTTAATAAATGATATGTTAAAATTCAGTCATCTCTACATAGTGGATTTTGTAATTCTCTACAAATTTCAACACCTTGTTTTTCTCATCATACCCTGTAACAGCTTACTGTATTTGCTCTCTGTACTCCACTTCTGCATCCAGAAATGTCTAAGAATGGGAGAAGTCTACTGTGGGCATCGGGTGTTGGCAGAGGTGCTTGGCTGACTGAGGGTGGCTGGCGGGGCTGGGGAAGGCCGGCAGGTCCCCAGGGGCTCTCCTGATTCAAACAGCCCTCAGGAGACAGGAAGTGTCTCTGAGATGAGCCAGCGTACACCTTCTCAAAGTTGTTTAGATATTGTCTCCATCTGTTCCCCTTAACAGCTTCCTTCTGCCGAGGCACAGCTCTTCCATCTTATCTGGCTTGAGTTACTGCCAGTTTGTTTTCATAAAGATCACTATCTCGGCCAGACACTGGGAAATAAGTGAGACGACAAATCTGGTTTTGATGAAAAGGAGACATTAAATGGGGTGTTAGTATTACCCAAGGGACAGGGAAACTCTGAAACTCCACTGCCTCACAGACTTCACACCCCCACTGAAGGGCTGGATCAAACGCGACAGGATCCTGCCTTTAAAAGTCATCAGAGAAAAAAGGATTGCCTGGCACTGTGCACAGACTTATTCGTGTGGCCAGCCAGAAGGGAACATATCCTCCTGCCCCAGAGGTAAGTTTGCACAAGGAAATATTCATACAAAACCAGGGCATCCACCGTTCCGAGTTTCTCCTTAAGTAATAAAACTAGACCCATACCTCACATATTAAACCCGAATCTAATAGAGTAACCAGACTTTCGGGGGCTCTGTAAGGTATAGCACATGCGATCTAAGAAGGTAGTAAATCTGTCTCTTCTAGAAGCAGCCAAGACAAGCAGCCAATCAAACATCAGGAGACCTACAGACAAATGGAAAGCTCATGCCCAAATGGGATACGTGGCAAAGTCACTTCGAGTTCCTGTTCAAACCCCCTACAATGAGCAGAAAGCTATGTCTTTGCAAATGAAGGCTGTGGATCACAAGGCAAGGAGGAAATTTCCTAATACACTCCTTCCCCCCAATTTTGTAATGCTTCCTTTCCTCCATGTTGTATGATGAACCCACCCTTAATGCCCTTTACGGGTCAACAACCATTAAGACAATCTAAAGGGAAAAGGAATTTTCTTCTCTCAGTATAATCTGTTTCCGGTTTCTCTCCTTAGTTAAAAGTCTGCCCTGACCTGTCAACAGGAGTGTTATTTCATCATTTAACCACTAAAGGAAAGCCCGTCAGAGGAACCAACAAGCCTACTACCTTGACACAAGGAGTTAGCCTAGGCAAGCTATTCTAAAGCTTTCCATCAACTCTGCAAAGTAGGTATTGTCTACCCTCTACAGAGGAGTGGTTAAGCTAGCTTGGCCAAGGTCGCACAGCCAGTAATGGTCCAATTAATATTCAAGCCAAATGCCTCTCACCAGAGGGAACTTAACCTGAGATCTATGCACTCCTGGTCCAGGGACTGGAAAATAATGACTTTTTATTTTTCACTAATCTCTACCCGAAACTTAGCATTTTTTAAAATAGTGGATATGAGCAATCAACCAGCATAGGCACTGACAGTGTATGACTTTGTCACCAATAGAAATGTCCCTATCACTCTGCAGTTGCTTATTTAAACTCATCACTACTTATAAATTTTAAGTCATTAGATCTACCACTAAGCTTGTGATTTTGTGCATTAATAAAGAAGCACATACTACTCCAGTACAAATTTGTGTTCTTAAATATTTTGGTTACTGTTTTTCAGTATAAAGGGCTTCCTCTAGAGTTCTTTTCACCTTATTTTATGCATTTAAAACATAATTTCAGGGGTGCCTGGGGGGCTCAGTCGGTTAAGTATCTGCCTTTGGCTCAGGTCATGATACCAGGGTCCAGGGATAGAGTCCCGCATCGGTCCTGCTCAGTGGTGAGCCCGTGTTTCCCTCTCCCTCTGCCTGCCGCTCCCCTGCTTGCACTCTCTTGCTCTCTTTCTCTCTCTCTGTCAAATAAATAAATAAATAAAATCTAACAACAACAACAACAACAACAACCATAGTTCTGAGGGGAGTTCTACAGACTTGTCAGCCTGCTAAGAGAGCTGCAGGCATACACACAGTAGAAGCAGCGTCGCTCTAACCCCTGAACCTCTCCTTTGGTTTATTTCCTCACCTAGCCTGCCTCATCTGCTTTTCCTCCCTGGTTCTCTCTTTTCCCATACTATCTTAAAATCGTTCCCTGCACAGAATTTAAAAAAAAAAAAAAAAGGCAATCATTGAAGACTCAACCACTAAATCAACTAAATGTACTATCTACTCTTTTTTTTTTTTTAAGATTTATTTGACAGAGATCACAACTAGGCAGAAAGGCAGGCAGAGAGGGAGAGAGGAAGAAGCAGGCTCACCACTGAGCAGAGAGCCCGATGCGGGGCTCAATCCCAGGACCCTGAGATCATGACCTGAGCTGAAGGCAGAGGCTTTAACTCACTGAGCCACCCACGCACCCCTGTACCATCTACTCTTAAGGAGTACTTGTATTTATAAATTTGCATGGCTCCAGATTTTCAGTCTCCAATTAGCTTTGAGGATGATGGCCCCAAATCCAACTTAGAATTTTGCTGACATAAAGCATGACACGGGCAACTCCATTTATCAGAAATCCTAGAACTGCCTCACAACCGCCTGCCAGCACGAAATGATTCCCATCAGCCAGCAATGGCACAATAGGTTCAAACAAAAAGCATTATTATAAAACAACAGTAAACTCATCCAGAGATGGTTGCTCAGCGGCAGCCAAGATTCTTTGAGTATCAGGTAACAACTTTCTGATGTTTGAAAATGCAAAGACGCAGCTCTCTCCCACATCCAGACTTTATGGCAGTCTCATGGGAGTGTGCTTGAATAACACACAAGACTCAGACATAATGTCCAGGCGTGGGTTCCCTCAATGAGAAGATGACAGAGCCAAAGAGAACTTCCTCACTGAATATGGGGGTATAAGGCATACATTTATGATAGGACACAGAGGAATCACAGGGGGTCAACATCCCGATGTGATCATAAATATATACATTAGTCCAAAAGAAAATCAAATTAGAGGTTTTCAATAGTGAGTCTTACATTACAAAGTTTTCCCTAAAGCTTTGACAAGGCCATTTATGTTAACTTGCTTTTCAAAAGAACTTTCCATTCAATACACAGAAGAATGTGAAGGCCAAGGTTATAAAGTTGAAGAACTTCTTTAATATAAAAATATTTCTCAGTTGATTCAACAGGGCCATGATATCATTTCTTCCTCTGGCTTGTTCAACCCTATGTTCCCTGATTCTTAACAAAGAAATTCCTTGTGGTTCCATCTTAAAAGCAAAGTGAGAAATTGTGACCTACATTATACCCGGACACATGGCTTGAATGGTCAACACTGCATTCAGTCCTGTTTTTCCATAATCCTCGAGTTTTAGTTTGTACGTCATTGGATCAGTGCTAGCTGACTCTCCAACACAGGGCGCCTTTACAGAGCAGCAGTAACAGAAACCCTGGCAGAAACACTGGCAGGGTCTCTGGGTTTGTTATTAATGGATTATCAAGTGGCTTTATCGTGCTACACCAATCAGCCCAGGCTTCATGAGTTTTGAAAAGTCAAATGTTTAGGATACTTAGCCTAGATAGTCAAGCCACGCATACGAGATGTCAGGAAGGTGTTGGGACTAAGACTTTTAGCTAAGGGGCTGTATTTCCTTCAATTCCAAATGCTATTTGATTCCCTACATGATCAAGACCAGGATTAATCCTGTTGAACTCTAAGGGGAACTTGAGATTGGGCTGTCCTAGACCTTGCAGTGGAACGTGTTCCTACAGTGAGTGACCCCACAAAGCTTGTATCCATCTCAGAGTGGGTGCCCCAGATCTACAGATTCATAAAGAGATCAGGTTGCATGCATATTCTTGCCCGAATTTTAGGTTTCTTAAATCTATAGGTAAATGATCATTGGGCAAATGGCACTTGGTATCTATCTAATCTTGTCTGTGTCAAAAAGCAGTGGTGTAAAGCCCACAGTGTGTCCTAGGCCCAGTATATGTATAACCACCAAATCAGGATATAACCAGTCTCTAAAATCCCAAATCTTTGCCTCACCTTTGTTTCCCCCTATTCATCTCAATTTAAGCCAATTAAAAGAAACATGATTATTCATCAGGAGCCCTTCACTACTTACTAGATGAAAATTCTTCTCTTCAAAGCACTTTAGAAAAGTAGGCTCCACAAGAGACTGGTGACAACTCTATCATTTTATTCAGGATGAAGGCTGAGCTATTACTACATAGCTGATAGGACAAAGTATTAGAAACTCCTTCATTTACGACACTGTGACAAGCTACATCTTCATTGCTTATTCAGCTGGGCCTCGTCTATTTGTCATCTGCAGACAAAAGTGTATGTCTTAGAAAGATGTGAAAATTCTGTATTTCAACACAGGCAGCATGACTATGATATGGCAAGATCTCTAGTGAACAGAACATACAGCATGGTTCAAACAGCTCTTCTTTTGAAAATTAAGACTGAAAGGAAATTCTTTAGTTTGCTTACTATATTTCCTCTCCTTTTGACATCGGTGTGTTACACAGAGCTCAGAAAGGTATTCAAATTATAATAGGGATGGATGGTGGTAAGGGATTAAAACAGGGTATCACTTACTCAGTTGTAAGTAAACAGAAACAAAATCTCAAGGACAGAGAGGAACTCAAAAGACCAAAACTCCTGTTTTCTGACCAAATCAAGACTCGAATAAATTAAATGATTTATCCAAGGCCATCGCACTGAGTGTCTGAGGCACACAACACCACAGTTTCTTAGTTTATGATCCATTTTTCCACTCTATCATATCATCCAAGACACACAGAAGTCAAGGTAAGCATGTTAGAGTGAACCACCTAATCCCTTTGCAAATTCCTTCTGAATACTACTAAATTCTTCTCCCTGCATCCGAATCAGGTCTGCTTGCAACCTACAAAATTTTAAATGAAATTCTCTGACCAAATGAAAGAAATACACTCAAACATCCCATACCTCCCACAGGCAAGAGCCCCTGACATCCAATCTTAAGATAATAAGCAGTTCGATTTCTAGGTATCCATCCCATCCTGTTTTGACAAAAGGAGAGGGCATAAGGCAACATGACAAAGGACTCTTTCCTCCCTCCACAT
The DNA here is from genome assembly GCA_004024625.1 of Mellivora capensis. NCBI lineage: Eukaryota > Metazoa > Chordata > Mammalia > Carnivora > Mustelidae > Mellivora > Mellivora capensis. Next base: position 44,329 of record PISX010008048.1, on the reverse strand, counting down.
TTCCAATAGACTGGGCTCTTGAGTGGAGGAGTTCCTGTTCCCTTTGAATAACCCAAATTGAGACTGTCACTTATGAGCAAGATTTCATTATAAACCACAACTTAGGGAGATTCAGTTGAAAAAAAAATATATATATATAAAATATCAAGTCTTTTTAGTGATAAACTGAAGGAATGAATTTCAAAGTGGTCCTCAAACTGGCAGCCTTAGCAATTCCTGAGAATTGTTAGAAATATAAATTTTAGGGTCCATCCCAGATCTTCTGAATCAGAAACTGTGGTAGTGGGACACAATAACCTGTTTTTAAACATGTTCTCCAGGTAATTCTGAAATAAACTAATGCTGGAGAAAAAATGAACTAGAACATTCCAAATGCTACATTGACTTGTGTTGATGGACTGGTAACCTGGACACACAGACATGCATACAATGATCTCTAGTTCCTAATGCTTTTTCTACAGGGGCCCACAGATTTATACAAAGCGTCAAGCTTATCCAAGTTAGATCACTTTCTGGCAACTGTCTATGGCAGACGCTGCCTAAAAATGACTCATTTTCCAAAAGTATGGAAGAGTTTTATGAATACAGAATTTATGACTCAGTTTTCTATTGTTTAAGTGGACAACTAGTTCTGTCCATTACAAATTAGATTTTGCCTGCTTTCCCCCAAAGATAGAAATCGTAACCTAAAGTGAAGAGAAATAGGAAATAGTGATGTCAGAATACTCTCTACTCTGTTGTGGCTTAACAAAAAGCCGGTCTAAAAAATAAAATTGGTCACTATATGGTCACTGCCCTGTCAAGGGCAGGGGACATTCTAACATTAAGGGCCTGGGTCCAGCACTAATTAGTTAAAAAAAAAACCTCAATCTAGAATGATTGAGTTTCCTGATGTTCCTACTGCAATAAAGGATGATAAAATCAGATTTTTAAAGAAGCCACTTGTTAGAAAAAAAGGTGAATAATCCTAAGGCATCAGAATCAATAAACGCTTTTACTTTAAAAATAGACTTTTTTCCAACTTTAGCTCAGGTCATGATCTTGGGGTCCTGGGATGAAGCCCCACTCAGTGGGGAGCCTGCTTGGGATTTTCTCTTCCCCTCTCCCCCTAAAAAAAATAATGATCTACAAAACGAAAGCACCCAAAGATGATCTAGACAAATGGAGAGACCAATAATGTTCATGAATGTTAATCCAGTTAAGATGTCAATTCTCAAACTGGTCTATGGATTTAACACAATTCCAATAAAAATCCCAGCAGATTTTTTTGTTTTGAAGTATAGACAAGCCAATAATAAATTTTACATGGAAAGGTAAAGGGATTTTTTAAAAAAGATTTTATGTATTTATTTGAGAGAGAGTGCATGTGCACAAGCACGGGGAGTAGTGGGTAAAGAGAGAAGGTTTCCTGCCAGCAGGGAGCCCTATGTAGGGCCTGATCCCAGGACCATGGATCACGATCTGAGCCAATGGCAGATGCTTAAGCAACTGAGCCACCCAGTGCTCTGGAAAGGTGAGGGATTTAAATGGCTAAAACAATTTGGGTGGGGGGGATTGAGGGAACTCATGCTACTGACTTACTGTAGTATTTCCAAAAGGATAGATACCTAGATCAAAGAACTGAATGGAGTATACAAATAAAAGCACACAAATATGACCTGAGGTTTCAAAGTACAGAAGTAATTCAACAGTAAAAGTATAGTCTTTTCAACAAATGGTGCTGTTATAATCAGAAATCCATACTCAAAAAAACTAAACAACTTATACTCTTTATCTCACACAAAAATTAACTCAAAATGTATCACAGACCTAAATGTAAAACACAAAACTATAAAACTATCAGGAAAAAAAAAAACATGGAGAGAATCTTTGTGATCTTGATTTGGGCTAAGAGTTTTGAGACAGGACAACAAAAGCATAAACCATAAAAAAAAAAAGATAAATTGGACTTCACGAAAATTAAAGACATTGGCCTCAATGTTAAAAGTTAAAGAAATGCAAAGGTTAAAGAAAGACACTGTTAAAAAGAGTGAAAAGACAAGGTACAGGCTAAAAAACAAACAAACAAAAAAAACCTCATGTATGTCCAACAAAGGACTGGTATCATAACATATAAAGAAGTCCTATAATTCAACAATAAGAAGTCTACTTTAAAAATGGACTCAAGGGTGCCTGAGTGGCTCAGTTGGTTAAGCCTCTGCCTTTGGCTCAGGTCATGATCCCAGAGTCCTGAGATCGAGCTCCACATCCAGCTCTTTGCTTGGCGGGGAGCCTGCTTCTCCCTCTCCCTCTGCCTGTGTTCCTTCAAATTCAGTCAGTGTGCTAAGTAAAAGAGCCAGTACCCAAAGGTTACTACTTTATGTACATTCATATGACTTCCTGGAAAAGACATAATGAGAGATGAAGGGTTGCCAAGGGTGAGAAGTAGGGAGAAGGTATGATTACAAAGGAGCAGTGCAAATAAGATATTTGGGGAATATAATGGTTCGTAGCCTTACTGTGGTTATGATTACACAAATATATACAACTGTTCAAACTTGTAGAACTTGACACCAAAGAAGTAAAATTTAGTGAATGTTACTTCAAAATAGAGTAAAAATGCATTTCTTGGGATAGTCAACTCATTGTCCTACATTTTCTGGTGTATGAGTACATCTTAGTTTTAGAATGTTAAGTTACTAACAGAATTTCCTGACTCACAAGTTTTAAATATGTGTAAACCAAAAACTTGAAACTCCATCATTTTAATTTACTAAAATTAACACTGGACCCAAATGTCATTTTTAATGAACTAAATTCAAATATAAAATGTTAAAGTTTTCTCCGAGAATTTTTATTATTCTCCTAAACATTGAAAATCAAGCACAAATATTCTAAGTGATTCTTTTCTATGGTGCCACTGACTCCATCAATGATTTTCAGAACATAGCTGATAAACTCAAGGTGATATTGTGCAAATAATCTTGGTCCAAATACTATGAAGTATCAGCAGGCAGAACCACCATAGGTGAATATACATCAAAGCTGAAGTCCCAAACACTCCTTATTTATACCCTTTTTTTTCCCCACTTATGCAGTCCTGCATTTCAGTGAGTTCCTACTATAAATTAGATGCTGTAGGTAGGCTTTTCACTTAACCCTTACAATAGCTTGTGTTCCAGTTTAGGAAACAATTCAGTGATCACACAATTCAGTAGCTGACAGATCTAACTTTTATTTATTGCTACCCAACACTCTAATTCCCAACTCCTCCAGGGAAATTAAAAGAAGAAAAAGAAGGGGGAGGGAGAGGAGGGGGAGGGAGAGGAGGAGGAGGAGAAGGAGAGGAAGAAGAAGAAAAACCTCTGCTTTAGTTTTCTTTCCTATATACCTAATATTTTAAGTCATTCTAGAAACAGATCAGGCTGAAATGCAAAACTCAACAGATACATTACTGTTACTTGCATATGTATGTTGTATCTTCTACTTATGAAGAGGTGACTCCAGTTAGAGGGAACAAAATTTGGAATAACAGTGAGCAGGTTCAAAAGGAGTAAGTGTGTACTTACCTCCCTGAAATTACATCACATGGATGAACCATACTTGTGTAGGCATCCAGTAATATATAAAGTCAAAAAATATTCTGGACTAAGGGCATATGAAATACCTAATGTATTTCCTTTATCCTTTAAGCATTAACCTGCCTCAGGGAAAAAAAATTATTTTACCCTCCTTGTAGATTACATAGACCACTGAAATTATTCCTGACCACCATTACTTGGCATCTGGCTGCCACTTTCTTCGCTAGCTCTTTTACCAACAGTTCCCTCTCTCTTCAGCTGCTTAGGGATACCATATTTACAGAGAAGGGGATCACTATCTTGCCCTGTGTGTGTTTAAACAAGCAGTTACACATGGAATCATCTTCACCAATTTTTAAGATACAGTGTTTTCTGGAACTGGAAATTAAATTTCAAGTAAGACAGCAACACTTCTTTCAAAAGCTACCAGACAACCAAAAGTGAACACCTGCATACCACTTGCAAAGGAAATTCACTCGTAAATGTTCTAAGATCTAATTCACAAATGTCAAATAGTCACTTGACATCTTCTAAGGCTACCTTTTGCTCTATTTTAAAGCACTGAGAATGCTTTGGACAACTTTCTATCTCATCTTTTCCCTTTTTCCACCCACAACACCTTTCCTATAATTCTCATTATATTTTGGGCTTTTCTGACCAATTACTATTTCTATCATCTTGGAGAATTAAGAAGTAACTTTTAATTCAACTATAATCCAATAAAGACTGGAAATTTGATGAGAGACATCAAATCTGATGAGAAAAATATTATCAGTTTTGTCAAAGCTTTATCATTTTTGTAAGTCAAAGTTAAAAATGTATGTACCATTAATAAGATGTTTATTTTTCCCAAAACAATAAAACAGATTAAAACAACCTAGTATATCAGTAATTTTTTGGCACCAAATTGTGTTATTGACATGAACTGAGTTTACAGTCATTTGAGATCTTAAGCCCATTTCCTACATATTATTAAACTGCATCTCCTTTTTAAAAGATTATTCCCCTTATTCCTCAAAGAGAACATTTCTATCTCCAAATCCAATTCTGTTCTGACTTTCCTGCTGCTCTCTCTCTTGACCTTTATTTTTAAAGAAACAAAAGAAAAAAAAAGATTATTTTTCTAAAAGCACACCACATTCAGTATTTGGAGTCCTGCCATTTAACATCTGGACATTTCTCAAGCTGAAATTCATCTTGGTGAAATGTGCTTTGCTTAAACAGTTTTGAAAGCAAATATGAAACAAATTTGGTTCTATAGATACATACTTCTTTGTTCTTTCCAGTCAATTATTTTTCTTGAAGCTGAACTCTTAAACATTGGAGGCAGTTGGAGCCACTAAGTATTTCTATCTCACCCCGCCTTCTACTTGGGATGAAGAAAAAGACCTCAAAAATATATACAACTCCTTTTACTCCATTGAAAATCTTATATTGGAATTAAGCCATGAAAGGTAAAAAAAGAATTTAAGAATTACTTGACAAATAGTCACAAGAATCCTCTAAGAATGTAAAATTTTCAAAGCAATAATATCTTTTGAATATCATTTTCATTCTTCTAATAGGGAAGATAACAAAAGCACTCATTTACTATGCAACAAGAATTTCTTCCGGAAAGACATGGGGATAGATGTTTGGTTCAAAATGTACTGGTTAGGGGCTCCTGGGTGGCTCAGTGGGTTAAAGCCTCTGCCTTTGGCTCAGGTCATGATCCCAGGGTTCTGGGATCGAGCCCCACATTGGGCTCTCTGCTCAGCGGGGAGCCTGCTTCCCCCTCTCTCTCTGCCTGCCTCTCTGTCTACCTGTGATCTCTGTCTGTCAAATAAATAAATAAAATCTTTTAAAAAAGTGTACTGGTTAAACTGTTAATGTTAATCTAAACTCTCTCTCTTTTTTTAAAGATTTATTTTAGGAAGAGAGTGCATGAGTTGGGGGAGGGGAGAGGGAGAGAGAAGCAGACTCCATGCGTGAGCCTGACATGTGCTCGATCTCATTACAATAAGAGCATGACCTAAGGCAAAATCAAGAGTTAGACGCTTAACCTAATGAGCCATCCAGGCATCCTCCTAATCTAAACTCTTAATTCGAGACATAATAGGGCACAGTAGTGGCTACAAACCCCACATAAATGTGACAGTGATCAAATACCAATAAACTACAACACTGTAACATTAGACATCTCAGCTACTGTTCTGTGTATCACACTGCCTGTCATGTGGGTAATGGGTTTCTCTTTCATTTTACCTACTGCAGAGCTCTAAGGATACTGGGAACATAGATACCCTGAATCCAGCTGAATGCAACCTTCTAGGCTCCCTGTATTTAAAGCACTACCATGATTCAAGAACAGTGGTAGAGGGAAAATACAGTCCCTACCACCAAATAACATAGTCCAACTGGGTGGGGAGAGAAAGGCAGGTACAACACAATGTTAACCTAAGACCATGAGAGTTAATGTCAACAAAAAGTTATAAACAGTGTACTGACAGAGATCACTTCGGATTTCAAGAGACAATTGCTTCTAATAAGATTTCAAGGAATACAGGTCGCCTGATGCTGATACATTTTGACAGGTTATTTTTTTTTCTTTTTAAGATTTTATTTATTTATTTGTCAGAAACGGAGAGAGAGCAAGCGAGCACAGGCAGACAGAGTGGCAGGCAGAGGCAGAGGGAGAAGCAGGCTCCCTGCCGAGCAAGGAGCCCGATGTGGGACTCAATCCCAGGACGCTGGGATCATGACCTGAGCCGAAGGCAGCCGCTTAACCAACTGAGCCACCCAGGCGTCCCTTTTCTTTTTTTTTTTTTAAACAGGTTATTTTTTTTTCTTTTTAAGATTTTATTTATTTATTTGTCAGAGACGGAGAGAGAGCAAGCGAGCACAGGCAGACAGAGTGGCAGGCAGAGGCAGAGGGAGAGAAGCTGATACATTTTGAATTGGGAGGGCAGACAAAGGTTTTTGGCCAAGGGAGGGAGACAATCAGGGCTACATTACAGGAACAGGAATCCGATGTCAACATGCAGGATAGGCTGAAGTGGGTAGATCAAATGTAAGCAACCAGCATTCTGGCAGCTGGAAAGACAGAGAAAGTGTATATGGAAAAGCTCATCCACAGACCTTATTAAAAGACCAGAAGTGGGAGGAAGGACAAAGGAATCCTAAATGTAATTTATGTGTTAGGACCCAGGGTCAGTAATCTTAAAAAGGAAGGAAATCCTGAAATTGGAGGGAATGAGGTGAAGTTAAAAAAAAAAAAAAGGATTTTATTTTTGGAGCAATTTTAGATTTACAAAAAATTAAGGGAAAAGGACAGATAGGCCTGCCACTCCCACCTCCCAGTTTCTGCTATTATTAACATCTTGCATTAGGGTGGTACATTTGTTTCAACTGATAAATATTGAGACATTATTACTGACTAAAGTTCATAGTGTACATTAGGGCTCACTCTTGGAGTCACACATTCTAATACATGGGATTTGACAAACGCATAATGACATACTCACTATTAATAGCCTTATACCCAATAGTTTCACTGCCCTAACAATCCTGTGTTCCAACATTCATTCCTCCCTCCCTCCTCCTAAGCCCCTGCCAACCACTGATCTTTTTACAATCTCCATAGTTTTGCCTTCTCCGGAAAGTCTTATAGTTGGAATATACAGTTTTCTTAGATGCCAGCTCGCCCAAAAGCTTCCATTAACTCTTCTACTAGGTCAGATCCATACTTCTGTGGCTTATTTGAAAGATGGGAAGTTACTGAACTTCAGTATCACAAATTTATTTTATAAGGAATTTCTAGAATTCCCACATGAAACATACCCACAAACCAATTTAATTGTTTTAATATACTAAATTTTACCACAGTTTCAGACCATCATCCTTTTTAAGAGTGGCGCTTCGATACCAGACAGACCTCTGTCAAGCCCAGAACTTTTCCTTAGTGCCTTGACCTTGAACAAGCTAATCTCTGAAAACTCATGGGGTTTTTAAAAACATATTTCAGGAATGATATCATGCCCCTCAAAGGAGTGCTATAAGGATAGATAATATACCTAAAACACAGTGCCTGGCACAGAGGAAGCACTCAATAAATAATAATGACTAATTTTTTTTTCATGGTCTGAATTTTCTACCAATGAAGGAACATTAAAATTAGCCAAGGCTATGAGAATTCAAAGACAACATTTTATAAACCTCATATACGTAGTTAATAGCTATGATGGGCACAAAACACCACAATAGTTAGTAGGACCTTTTTTTTTAATAAAAATTGTGACTTATAGCCTCTTTATGAGTCTAAATATCTGTGAATATCCACACCCTCAGTTCAGGCTATAGCATCAGAGAAACTCTCTGGTCTCATTCTAGTTCTAACTAGCTTTTTTCCCAATGCAACAGATGGTATCACACCTTAGGCTGTGGCTTCTTTACAGAATGACGCAAGAAGCCCAAGTTATATCTTAAAGGTCACCAATAAAGGAGGCAATTACAAGGTTCTAATTTCATGGAATACAAAGTTAGGTACTAAAGCAGAAAGATAAGCGTGCATCCATCTGGCATGGAGGAAGGATCCAGAACATACCAAGCCCAGGGCTGCCTAGGGGTTTCGAAGTTTTCCCTCCAATGTTACAAAAGCCTTGTACAAAGTGTGAGACTCCCACTCTGAGTCTCACCATCTGTGCCCAGTAATTCTCTCGGGGTAAGATTGGAGAACCCTCTGCTTTAGTAGCATATTCTATCTTTTGTTAATGGTCAAGTTCTATGAAAACGTCTCTCCAAATAGTTTATATTTCTAATTCTGACAATGAGAATAAGCATCAGGAGAATCCAGCTCCAAAGAAGATTATCTGAGATGTGTTATGTTCTTGCCCTAATGATTTCTGTAAGAGGACCATATACCAATCATTTCTATACACTCATTTATGGTAGATACTTTACTGTAGTTATCAATACTACACTGGAGAATTTTTATCAATGCTTTTATTTAACATTCAATCAAGAAACCTAAGAAAATACTTTAAATGTATATAATGTAAAAAGAAACTCTCTAACTGATGTTTGTCATAATTTAAAAAATATGAAAAATGGTTAGGTCTTGGGAACTGTCTGGTGGGAACAAAGTTTATTATTCATTCAGCTTTGTCTACCATGGGCAAAGCACTGTGGCTACAATTATCATCCACTGTACTATAAATTAGCCCATCTCTGCCCTTGGCCCTCCCAAGTCTAGCCATAAAGACAGTCAAGTAAGGACAAGTAATTTCAACACAAGATAACAAGTACTATAATAGAGGTAGGCTATAAGGTACAATTGTGTCTTGCTTTTCTCAACATTATAATCAAACATTTTCTGAGGTTATTATACAGTCTTTCTAACCATTGTTTGTAATGTCTACCTAATGCTCCAATGACTTGCTAGATTAAATATGATAAACAGGGGCGCCTGGGTGGCTCACTCAGTTATGCATCAGACTCTTGGTTTTGGCTCAGGTCATGATCTCATGGGTCACGAGATGGAGCCTCACATTGCGCTCTGTGCTCAGTGGGGAGCCTGCTTGAAGCTTCTCTCCCTCTGCCCCTCCCTCCTACTACACATGCTCTCTTTCTCTAAAATAAATAAATCTAAAAATATACGATAACATTAATGCCATTGTCAATTCTTCACGATCATCAGTGAAGCTAGGACAGCTATGTGGCTTTTACTGCATCAGACATTGCTTTCTTAGGCAGAATTTAAAGAGAAGCATTGGTTTTCTATGTATGTATATATATTACATGTATTTTTAAAACACAGGTGTCTGTATACACATACAGTCGATCTGTTTACCTAAAGTGTTCCACACAAGTGCAAAGGGATAAGGATTCCTAAGACAGAGGGTGCAGATGGGAGCTTTATGCATATGCTGTGTTTTTGCTTTGTTTTATTAACAGGTTAAAAAAAACAAAAACCCATCTCAGTGGTTTTATGTCATTTTGTAGAACTGAGCATGTTGCAAGTTTAGTCATTTTACTTTTCTGTGAATTGGCCTGTTCTTTGGCCACCTATCTTTTAAGCGTTTCATTTTTTCTTATAAATTTATAAACATCTCACTTGATCTTTGTACAGTTCCAACTAATACAAGTTGGTCTTTAGTTTTGGAGGGGCTCTGAAAACCACCCTGTAACACCATATCATGAAGCCCTTCTTTTCTTCAATTCCTGCTCTGCTCCCATCTTAGCACAAACCAGGGCTAGGCAAGGCCCAGCCCTCACGTTCTTTGCCATTCTTCCTTCATTCCTTTTCCAGTTCGCTTTGGACATTTCTTCAATTTCTCAAAAAAAGACACACCCCTGTCTTATTTTGATAATATCTCACACATACAATCTAACCGGATTTTTTCCTTCATTTTCCTCCTTACCCCTCTTGACCTAAGGATGTCCCTCCCTAATTAGCAGTATGACCCTTCGTCTAAAAAGGAAGAAAAGGAAGAATTCGCCTAAAAAGGAAGAACCCCTTCTCCCAGTCACTCTCAGAGGCAAACTTCATCCCCATGATATGATGATATTTACCATTAACTGGGAACCAAGGGCAGTACTCATTTTGCATCAGGCCTTCTCAAACAATGGACTCTCAACTTTCTCAGTCGTAGATTCCTACTAGTACAAGTATTCTGAGCACATATACACTTATTTTCAAATTATATACATGTACTACAGCTTAGCAGAGTGGTGAAGAGCAGAGTTGTGGCACCAGACGCCTTGGGTTGGCCAATCTACAGCTTCCTAGCTTCATTAGCAAGTCACTAAACCTCAGTCTTCCTGTTTCCGCAACTGTGAAATGGGGATAAAAACAGCACTCCCTAAGGTTTTTGTGAGCATTAACTGAGATATGTAAAGAGCTCACAACAGTGGCTGACACAGAAAGAGGAATGTTATGTTTGCTATTAGTGATTTAAACTGACATCGTCTCCATTTTTAAAAAATAGCTTTGAGAGTAGTTTTTAGTTTCAGATTCACAGCCAAATCGAGAAAATACAGAGATCTCCCATATTCCCTACCCCTACACACACAGCCTCTCTCGTTCTCAACATTTCCCTACCAGCACTATTCCTTTCTTATCATCAATGACTCTATGTCCACACGTCATTATCACCTCAACTCTACAGGTGACCCCAGGGTTCACTCTTGGTGCTGCACCTTCCATGTGTTTGGACAAATGTATAGCGACACGTATCCACCACTGTATTATCATATATAGTATTTTCACTTCCCTAAAAATCCTCTTTGTTCTATCTATCCATCTCTCCTTCCCTGTTCTAACCCTTAGCAGTCAGTGATCTTTTTACCTTTATTGTTAAAAAGACCATCTTTGTTCTATCGTATTGCTTTGCTCTTTTGCCAAAGATCAGTAAACTGTTCTTCGGTGGGTCTATTTCTGGGCTCTCTATTCCTTTCCATTCATGTGCCGTCTACTCTTCCACCATGACCATGCTGTCTTGATCACTATAGCTTTACGGCAAGTTTGAAGTCAGGGACTATCGATCTCGGTCTGCCAATTATTCTCTTTCAATATTGGGTTGGCTATTCTGGGTCTTCTGCTCCTCTGTGTTAACTTTAGAATTAGGTTTTCAATATCCATGAAACAGCTTCTGTGATTTTTGCCTTGAATTACACTGAATCTATAGATTAAACTGGGAAGAGTTGACATCTTGGCAATATTAAGTCTTCCTATTCATGAACAGGAAATATCTCTGCTCATTTGTTCTTTTTTGAATTTGCTCACCAGAGTTCTGTAGTTTTCCTCATATAACTCTTGTATATATTCTAGGATTTCTACTTAAGTATTTCATTTGGGGGGATGCTCATGTCAATGGTGTTGTGTTTTTAATTTCAAATTCTACTTGGTTCATTGATAGTGATTGACTTTTATGTATTAACCTTGTATATTCCTTTCTTGCTATAATTATAAGCTCCAAATTATTATCTACATTTTTACCTACAAAAAACAAAGAAATTTCAAGAATCAACAAATAAAAAATAGATGTCCTAATATATTTCCCCCCCACTTTCCACTCTGAAGATCACTGTTTTTGTCTGTTATAAAGAGTCCTGCTGGCTTAACTCTTGGCTCAAATCTCAATAGGGTAGACAGATGTGTGCTGGATGGTCAGTATTTTTTCCATTAACTTCAAGTCTGAGATAAATACATGCCTCTGTCTTCTAGGGAAATATAGTAACATTTACAAATTGCCCACTAAGGGCTAGAAATTTTCCTATGTTGGAATTAAACACTTCTTGGCAGTGAATTAATTGTACTTAGGTAAAGGGGGCGTGGGGAGAGAAGAGTGAGAAACTGATAAGGAAAATATACTAGTCCCTCTTTCAGCTCAACTCTGAGGTCTCTTAGGTAACTTTCTGTACAGTGTTTGAACCAAGAATGGATGGAGGCCTCAGAGGCGTCCAGGAGTTAAAACCTATATTGCTTTGGTGGGTTATATGTACTTCCTAACTTTACACTAGTTATCTGCCCATTCCTGCCTGGTTGCTGGTAGTGCACACAGACTATAAAACACTGAATGTGTCTATTCCTAAACTTCCAAGCCTAGTACAGTGCCTGGTACACAGAAAGGGCTCAATGTTTAAATAATAGGGCTTTGCCCATTTGTGTAGTCAAGACTGGATTACATAACTAATGACAGCTCCTGTTAAAAATGGTGGTTGCTGAGGAGAGGGGCACTGGTGGAGAAAGTTTTACAAGTGACAGGAATAAAGGTGGGCCCCTGCACAGTGCTTGGAACACAATGGGTGGTCAACAGATATTTCTTCAGTGGATAAATGGGGTCTCAAAGACCAGAACTAAAATGGCAGAGAGTAAAGAGGCTGGAAATGGTTTGATGAAAACCTATGAGCCTGGAGATCAGGGATAGAGCCATGTGGCTCTGAAGGACATACATCTCGGGAAACAGTGGAAGGTAGACTCAGAATATCACTTAGAGATTTGGCAGCTGACCCAGCTCTACAGTTCCTCAAGCTGATGATGTATAAGGATTTTTTTTTTTTAAAGAAACTAAGGAAATTAGCACCTGTAAAATTCAAGTCTCTTCAAACTGTCCCTCACTTTCCCTTATGAGAAGAATCCCTGTTCCTTTCTCCTTTTATAATCAATAACTTAATTAAATCTAACAGCAGCAACTCTTTCTTCCTTGAGAGAGCAGGTGATGGGAACAAGAAAAGCCTAGACTTGGATGACTCCATGGTCCTGGGGTGACCCCCTCCTGTGCTTTGTTGCTTTCAGAAAGGCCTTGGCCAGCTCTATAAGCAATCTGAACATGACATTGAGGCTCAAATGGGATCATGTATGTAAATTGCTAGATACAGAGTCTGGCTTCATTCATCCATTCACTAAACAAGTATTTGCCAAGTGCTTACCTAGTGCCAGGCCCTGCTCTGTTCACCAAGCCTATGCTGAGAGCAAGGGCACAGTTCTTTTTTTTTTTTTTTTAAGATTTATTTACTTGACAGACAGAGATCACAAGTAAGCAGAGAGGCAGGCAGAGAGAGGGAGATCACAAGTAGGCAGAGAGGCAGGGGTGGGGGAAGTAGGCTCCCTGCTGAGCAGAGAGGCAAGGGCACAGTTCTTGTCCTTATGGGACTAATTCTCTTCTGAGATAGCTACACAGGTCCTAAGAGCTTATACCATAAAGAATGGCCTCCTCTACGCATCCAGGGAAGGCTCCTCCAAGGACACAGCCCTTAACCTGAGATCAGTAGGGTGGTGTGCAGAAGCCAGGAAGAGGGCACTTGTGTGAGGGCTCTAAGGTGGGAACAGCCCATGGCTAGCAGGGGTGGGTACTAGAGATGAGTAAGGGAGGCAAGGACCAGATCACTAGATAGAAGCATATGAAGGGCAGAGACTGAAGAGTCAGGACTGATAGCAGATGGGCACGACTGAGCAGACGGGGAGGGAGGGATGGTGGTGTGGAATCCTGGGCTGCGGAGTTGAGCGCATACTGGTATTTCATGGCAAGAGGACAGGGAGGAAAGCACATCTGTTGCTGGGGGAAGGATGATGGTGATGGGAGGGTGGTATTAGAAAGTCATGAGTCTGAACCTGAACACTGGTTTGAAATAGTGCACAGAGAGGACAATACTGAGTTTGCAACAATAGCCAGATCTGGGGCTCAGAGAAGTGGCCGGGCCTAGAGACAGATGCTTACGAGTCATCTCCTAAAAAAATCTCACTTTCATCCATCTATATTACAAAGAGAAAGTATAGATTCAGGAGAGAAGAGAGCCTAGGACTGAGGTGTTTTTTTTTTTTTAAGATTGTATTTATTTATTTGACAGAGCACAAGCAGAGGGAGCAGCAGAAGTAGAGGTAGGCACCCCACTGAACAAAGAGCCCAATGAGGGGCTCCATCCAAGGATCCTGGGATCATGACCTGAGCTGAAGACTGATGTTTAACTGACGGAGCCCCCCCCCAGGACTGAGATGAACATTTAAATGGTGAATAGACAGGGTAACACACACATGGCAGTAGGGGGTGGGGGTGGCACGGCAGAGAACAGCAGTGAAACAGTAACAGTAACAAAAATTAGGAAGGCAAAAAAGACCTATGAGTAGGGAACCTGAGCAGTGGAAAAATATAACTAGTTCCCTTGCCCTTGCTCACTTTTAAGGACTGACCCTAAGATTTTGCCTGCTTCTCCAGCACCAGGGTAAGAGTTGTCAAAAGTCAGTGGCAGAAGGCTGATGAAATGCAAGGGTGGGGAGGACTAGGTGGGAGGGATGCGCTCATGGGCCTGATACCTGAACATATCCTGACCTCAGTTTACTGAGGCACACTCCGCTGTCAGCACACAATGGTCTAAAAGTCAAGGCCACTGTCAAAGACGCTGCCAGCTCCAATACTTCAAAGATTCGGCAGTTTTAGCAGGGTCTTTGGAAAGAATCCATCAATGAGATCAAGTCTTGTGAGATATAAAACTCTAGGCAGACCTCTCCAGATAGCACCAAGAGAATACCTGCACCACCCCCCATCAAAAAGTACCCGTCTAGTTTGAAAGAAAAGCAACCCATGAGACTTGCTGACTAAGACACCAACATAGGAAAGGATGGCATCAAAAGTCATTCTGGGAAGAATAGGAAAATCATCTGTACCACGATAAACTTAAAAATTTAAGAATAAGTTTTTTTTAAGAGAGAGAGTGTCTGTGTTTACCAGTGGGGTGGTGTGGGGAGGGGCAGAGGGAGAGAGAGAATCTTAAGCAGGCTCCGTACCTAGCATGGAGCCTGACACAGGGCTCCATCTCACGACCTTGAGATCAGGACCTGAGCCAAAATCAAGAGTCTGACACTTAACTGACTGAGCCATCCAGGAACTCTAAGAAAATAAGGTATTTTATAGAATAAAAAGTTAAAAAATCAATCTGAACATCATTAGGTTTGTTATATTTAGGGATAACCTCTCCTAAGACAATGTTCTGAAAATTTCCAAGTTTTAAAAATCATTTCATACCTCAGACATTAAGTCAAGATACATTAAACTCAACTCTTTCTTTTTTACAAGATTGTATTTATTTATTTGACAGAGAGAGATCACAAGTAGGCAGAGAGGCAGGCAGAGAGAGAGGGGGAAGCAGGCTCCCTGAGCAGCGAGCCCAATGCAGGGCTCGATCCCAGGACCCCGAGATCTGACCTGAGCCAAAGGCAGAGGCTTAACCCACTAAGTCACCCAGATGCCCCACATTAAACTCTTCTTTAAAAAGATTTGTTTGAAAGAGAGAAAGAGAGCACGAGCAGGGGGAGGAGCAGAGGGAGAGGGAGAAGCAGACTCCCCACTGAGCAGGGAGCCTGACGCAGGGCTCGATTCCAGGACTCCTGGGATCATGACTTGAGCCGAAGGCAGATGCTTAATGACTGAGCCACCCAGGTACCCTCACGTTAAACTCTTTACATTGCATTATCCCCACTAAGTTTTGAAAAACCTATTTTAATTTGAGCATGAACTCCAACTGACTACAACATTACTTAGCCTGGATACCCACAGCGTAAGAACTCAAACCTATCAATATGTTTGTTTAATGGTGACCACTTTCCTCCACTCCTTTTATTGTCCTCAGCAAGTGGTGGTGGCTGTTAGCATTTAATGGCTATTTGAGAAAAATCCTAACAGTGTTCTGCTACTCCCTGGTCCCAGGCAGTGGATTTCCATGCCTCAAGACACTAGAGTGAAGCCGAAGGTGGGGCTTGTCTGAACGAACACTCCCGTGGCCTCGCTAACTCCCGTGGCCTCGCTAACTTCAACAACAGCTACAGCACAACGTGCGAGAACTGCACGTTATTTCCAGGACACATGCCTTTCTGCCTAAACAAAGACAGCCTCTTAGTTCCATTCTATTCTTGCTGTACACATCTTCGAGTTCATGGAGTAGACCGAGGATGACACAGTGACTACACCCACAGAACATATAGGAGCGACCGTAACTATGCCAAACTGTGTCTCCACCTTCCACACATAGCAGCGTGACTTACAAGTCCCCCTGAGCTCGACACTGTTGCTGGGCAGCAACCATGGCAACCATTTCAGTCTTTGCCACTCAACAGGGCAGTGTCTTGGAGGGCAAAGCAAGGAGTCCAGTTGCTCCCCCAGGATGCGCATAATTACAGATGCTCAGATGTAGAAAACACAACAGGAGGGCTACTTAGAACATAAAAGCCCAGACTTCACCCCACCACAACACGGAGGTGCAGGGGGAGCAGGAGAGGACCAGACAACTCAACACAAGGGGCCCACCAAATAAAAGCAGACATTTTACATGGGATACCCTTCAGATGATCAAGACATTATTCTTTTTCCATATTTCTTGTTGGATTTTGCCTTCATTTGGATTTCTCTGGCACAAGGACCATCTAAAAACTAGAGCCTCATCATGTGTGTTATTCTTGCTTAGAATTAGGCAGAAAAGCTACATTTAATGGCCAATACCTTCGATGTGCATGGCACTTCCAATATGTAGTGCATAAGGCAGCTTGCTGGGGGAATTTGGAATCAGAATTCCAAGGAATTTGGAATCAGACAACCTTGGGCTCCAACCTCTGATCTGTTGCTTATCACATCTCCTTGGAAACTTACTTAAACATTCTGAAACTCTGTTTTCCCATTAGTTAGA
Source organism: Mellivora capensis (assembly GCA_004024625.1). Classification (NCBI taxonomy): domain Eukaryota; kingdom Metazoa; phylum Chordata; class Mammalia; order Carnivora; family Mustelidae; genus Mellivora; species Mellivora capensis. Next base: position 27,617 of record PISX010008048.1, on the reverse strand, counting down.
GGAGGAACTATTGCAGCTCATCAGGTGTGGTGAAATTACTTCTTTTTAAAGATTTTATTTATTTATTTGAGAATGAAAGTAAGGGAGAAACCATGAGGGGGAGAGGGCTAGAGGGAGAACCAGACTCCCCACTGAGCAGGCAGCTGGATGCGGGACTCAATCCCAGGACTCCAGGATCATGACCTAAGCCAAAGGCAGTTGCCTAACCAACTGACCTACCCAAGTGCCCCTGGTGAAATTAAATCAATGTTTAGAAAGAGTGCCTGGCATATATTAAGTTATCAGCAGCAATTATCATTAGGTTAAGGCCAGTCCATGATCTATCATTACTTTAGGCTCCAAAGATAAGAAAACAACCTAAAATGATGACATGATAGGTAAATACATATGATCAAGTAGTTAGAAGAACGCAATAGGAAACCACAGAAATCAAACTTGCTTGATTTAAAAAAATGAAATAAATCAAAGAGCCAGGTGGGCACATGTGTATGTATGATGCCATGCTTAAAAAAAACAACTGCACAGATAACTTGCCATGGTATTCAAGTTTTACAGAGCTCAGAGTATTTCATGTTTTCTGCACCATGTCTCAGATCTCATGTAGGAAAGCAGAGGTATCTCTCCATGCAAAAGATTTGCTGTATTTTTGAATGGGTACAAGAAGATCCAGATAAAGGACAACGATGCTTTTAATGTGGTTTCAAAAGACATCTGCTCAGAAGTCAAGGGGTATAGCTTCTCTGTGACTCAAAGGCAGAGGGCAGGACTGAAGGCCCAGATGCTTGTGTTCCAGAAGCAACCTTCCTTGGTATACACATGAAAGACACAGACTTCATCATAGCACAGTGTTCGCTGTTAGTACATGAGGCAGATTTTTGAGAGTGGGTAAGAATAGATGGCTTCATGTGTTAACACAGTCATGACTGTGCTATATGTCCTAGCGGCAAATCAGAATCCAAATAAATCCCTGCCAGGAGGTCAGAATTCACTTTTTTTTTTTTTTTTGGATGTCACACTAACTAAAACCCATCATGCCTCTCTACTCCATTTTTCTTTAAACGGATTGTTAATATATCTGAAGAACAAATTCAAAGGTCTGCCCAAAAGCTACCTTCTACTTTTTCGACTATGCTCTACTCATCCTCTTGCCTTCAGAGGATCTCATCCCACATCATAGCAACTCTCTTGTGGGGGAGGATGATCTAGGACCCAGAGATGGAGTCACTCCTAGTTTAATAACCTTTAGGAATGTACCAGCATTCTCTCTCTCACTGGCTATGGATTACCAGTCTAGAATTTTAGATACCCAGATCCTGTGGGCTCAAGGGAGATATACCAGGGAGCCTACGTCTGCAGTGAGAAGAAGAGCAAATTATAGCAACGGCTGCCATGAACTGAATGTACACCAGGTTTAGAGACTGCAGTTAAATTGTCCTTTTGTCCTAACAACTCCAGTCTCTCTAAGTCACACATAAAGAAACAGAAACTTTGAAACCCAAGGTCACTGAGCTGGGATGCAGAAGAGGTAGGATTCAAATGGACTCCCCGTCCTTCACCACAATTCATTCAGTAAAGGTATCTAAGGTTTGGAACTAGGTGACCTTGGCTCCATTTCTGTCTGTGTGTGACATGGTCCTGGAAAGTCAAGCCTTTGAGCCTCAGTTTCCTCATCTATAAAATGGAGAAAATACCATCTGACTCATGTTCACAGTGTGGATATGTTCATTCAGTCAAGAAAAGATATGAAAACATTCTGAGAAGTTAAGCACTGTGCACACATGTGGCATTAAGAACAATGGAAATGGGTAGATACTTGTTATCTAATCCATCATTCTGGCAAATAACTGGCACAAGAGAATGCTGGGCATCTCTGCTCTGAATTCTAATACAGATGCAAGGCATCATCAGAACGTGTACAGCAAGGACTACAAAGTCTCTTTGGTATGAGAGTTGGGGGGTTTGGGTTTTTCCTTGCACGGAGTCCTACTCTGTAAGATGGCGCATGACTTGACAATGCCTCGCTGAGTTTGATCAGCCAGCCATACACTTAAGCTATGATAAGTAGAGGTTATAAAATATTCCAGAGTCTAATCACCAAGACTCCATCCTGCAGCCACGAGAAGTGTTATTATAGGGCAGCTGGTACATCTGTTCACAACAGGAAAAGAGTCAATATTCATCATGGCCTCCAATGGCTTGGTTGTGGGTGTGATCTGTCACTCAGCCACATCTTGTAGATTACAAATGTACCTCCAAAAATTACATTTTAGTGTATTTTAGTGTACTCATCTCAAATAGCAATCTCACTTGGGCTTTTCTGAAACCCATGAAATTCTTAGCATTATTCATCAACATTTTCCCATACAGAGGAGAGTTGACTAATCATAACTTGAGCCAGTGCAAGGAGGGGGAGCCCAGCAGAGAACACAAAATGCCACACTTCTCATTTGAGAATGCCAAGTTACATGCAAAACAAATGGCTTTTTTCAATCTAGAGAACAAACAGAAGTTTAAAGCTTAACAATGACTCTGGGTGAGATAAAGCAAAGTTTATTGTCGCTGCAATGAGTACTCATTATAAAGAGTGCAGAAATAACAAGAGAAGAAAGCCCTACACTTTAAAAAAAGAAAAGTCACCTTTCAAGTAACATTTCAGTTACCCATTACTTACAAAGTAAGGAGGCTTGAGACCCGGAAAAGTTCCCTGGGTTGGAGGAGAACCAGGTTTTTCAAGCAATAGAGCTGTGTTCACAATCTCTAAAACAAAGATAACAGCACTACTGGACTTTAAGAGCTAACATGAAACAAGCACAGGGTAGTTTCATCTTGCTTTCCGATCAATGTTATTAAGATGTGAGCCAATATCTTCCTCCACCAGATCACTTTCTAAAATAGCACATTCCTTTTGGTGTTTGGAACACATGTGAATATCATTTGCAGCAGAACAGCCCCTTCCCATAACCCCCATGCAGGGTATTCACAGGCTTACATCATCACCTTCTCTTGAGGGCAAGCAGCACCTGTGATTTACTTCTAACCGATGGAATATGGCAAAGGTGACAGCCGGGCAGTCCCGTGATTACATTGCATTATGTAACTCTGCCTTGTTATCACAAACCTTTGTGCTTGTCTCTATTCCTCTCCCCACTTGCTGGCTCTGAAGAAGCAAGCTGCTATGAATCCTACAACCCCAGGAAAGGGAATACAGCCAACAACCACATGGAAAAGGAAGGAGATGCTTCTCTAGTTGAGCCTGCAGATGAGAACACACTCCCAGTACCATGCTGGTGGTAGCCTCCTGAAGAGGATTCGGTTAAGCCATGGCCAGACTTCTGACCCAAAGAAACCATCAGATTATAAATGTGCTTTTTAAGCTGTTAAGTTTAGGTAACAGAGAAGTCACACACCATCACAGATGTCATTTTTTGTAAAGCTGAGTAATCACTTCCTAATTAATGGCTTTCAAATTTGGTTCTCTTAAAGGAAATGTTATGCCCCTGCTGAGAGGTTGTTACTCCTAAGAAGAATGACCTGTTCACTGAATCACACTCTGTGTTAAGTGCCCCCCCCAGTAACTGCACCCCACAACAGTCCTAGGAGGATGGAGATGCTTAATATAGCCATCTCATAGGTAGGGAAATTGTAGGTCCAATACCAAAGGACCCGCAGCTATAGCCATGATCCCAACCCATGATCATCTAACCAGGAAATATTCTATGATTCCATGTTGCCTCTACTTGTTTCTGTTTCCATTATCTATTAAATACTTTATGTGAACATTATTAAACTACTTTTTCTTGCTTAACCACTGGGGAAGGACCTTTCGAGAAAAATCATCATTAATATGTTATAGTGATGTGTAATCTATTAAGTAACTAAGATCGCTCTCACTTCCATATACTTCCATATACAATGCTTTGTATCATTAAATAACTTTACCAATTATGGAAATGATATCACCTTATTATAAAAACAAGAAATTTTGAAAATTATCAAGAAGGGTAATTTTTGATCCAGTAACACATATAATTAACACTAAGGAAATATACATTTTTCTGAACATAACATATACTACAGATATGATCCTGTATGATCCTATTTCAGTTGCATAACATTAGATTTCACAAACTTGTTTTTAATGACCAAATAGCCATCAACTGCTTATATCACTTAATTAAACAGTCACTTATTCCTAGTCAGGCAAGTTGCTTATATTTTCTCACTTTTGCAAATGGGGCAGACATTCTTGTGGAGGGATTTGAGGGATATTGGAAGGGGAGGTGAACCATGGACTCTGAAAAACAACCTGAGGGGTTTTGAAGGGGTGGGGGGGTGGGAGGTTAGGGGAGCCAGGTGGTGGGTATTAAGGAGGGCATGTATTGCATGGAGCACTGGGTATGGTGCAAAAACAATGAATACTGTTACGCTGAAAAGAAATTAAAAAAAAATTCTTGTGGAGGAATGTGCTGAGTCATAAAAATATTTGTTGCTGAATTATCCTCCCAGATGATTATATATTACTTATACTCCCACATAAGAGGTAGGAATACCTGTTTCCCTTAACCCTGTGAGTAGCGATCAGGTTTTAATCCTGGTCAATTTGATAGGCAAAAATAGAATGCTTACATAATTTGCCTTTCTTCAATAAGTTTGAATGTTTCATAAGTTTACTTTTTTAAATGCAAGTTATGTATTAAGGTGGATCAAAGAAAAAACAAAAACCCTCCCAACTGAATGTTCTTTTCTTATTTGCTTATTTGAAAGAGACTCTGTATATTAAGGAGATCCATCCTTGTCTTACTTATAACTGCAATCTTCCCTCTCCTCTTTTCTTTCATAATTGATGCTCAGACATTTTTTAATGAAAATACTCTTAAGAAGTAGCCTAATATGGGGCACCTGGGTGGCTCAATGGGTTAAAGCCTCTGCCTTCAGCTCAGGTTATGATCTCAGGGTCCTGGGATCGAGCCCCACATGGGATTCTCTGCTCAGCGGGGAGCCTGCTTCCTTCTCTCTCTGCCTGCTTCTCTGCCTATTCGGATCTCTGTCTGTCAAATAAATAAAATCTTTAAAAAAAAAGAAGTAACCTAATAAATACCAAGGTGCAGACCTAAACTCTAAAATAAGGACCCCTTCTAGCCTGACTTGAGGTAAAATAGATGTTTTGTAGCATTTCTCCTTTGATGATCAAATTTTCAGAGTTACCTCTTCCATGTGCAAGGCCACGTCTTACCACATAATTTATTGGAAAATTCCCAAGTGTCAGACGCTGTAGTAAGTCCTGAAGAAACAGATGAAAACAATACGCTCAACCCTCAAGGCTCTCACAGTCACTTCAGGAGAGAAACCATATGAGCTGTTAAGTGCTTTCTCTGAGATACGGCAAGTCTGGGCATACTTTTCCTCTACTGACTTTAAGGAATGAGACAAGCTTTAAGATGCTTGAATAGGGGGTGCCTGGGTGGCTCAGTGGGTTTAAAGCCTCTGCCTTCAGCTCAGGTCATGATCCCAGGGTCCTGGGATCGAGCCCCACATCGGGCTCTCTGCTCCGTGGAGAGCCTGCTTCCTCCTCTCTCTCCCTGCCTGCCTCTCTTGCATACTTGTAATCTCTGTCAAATAAATAAATAAAATATTTTTAAAAAAAGATGCTTGAATAGGGACACCTGGATGCCTCAGCTGGTCAGGCGTATGCCTTTGGCTCAGGGCATGATCCCAACATCCTGGGATCGAGTCCCTCCTCGGGCTCCCTGCTCAGCGGGGAGTCTGCTGCTCCCCCTGCTTGTGCTCTCACTCTCTCTCTCTCTCTCATTCTCTTGGGAAATTAAAAAAAAAAATTAAGACGCTTGACTAAAACTTTAAAATTAATTCTTTGTCCAAGTAGATGCGGAAAGGAACCCCAACAGAAAATCCTCAGTGATGAACACGTAGGTCAAACACTCACCCCGATGACTCAAACCTCCTGCCAGGCAGGTGAAGCCTCAGGATGCGTGCCTCACCCTCAGGAAGCTACAATCACAGGGAATCATGACCACAGTCACCAGAGGAGCAAACTCAGGAAACTCCTCAGCCACATGTAGCCATGTCCAAACCCTGAGTGGCACCCTCCCGCTCCTACCGCGGGCTGACACGGCAGCCGACCGAGCGCTGCCTGTCTTCGGCGGCCATGGGTCTGACCTGCGGCCGCTACATTCAGGTCTGCTCAGACGACGATGGGAAGGACTTCGTTGTTTGGATTCTCTCCCAGGACTTTGAAACACAAATGGGGAGAGGCTTGGTGAGTTAGAAGAAGAAATGCAAGTAGGAAGAATCACAAGAGAGCAGAGGGCTACATTAATGGCAGAGGCACCAAGAAGAGGGGATATGCTGCTTCTCGGGGAGGTGGCATATGTGGGACGTCTTAAACACTCATCACATTCCCCAGTGCTGCTCCTGGCTCCCAGTCCCAGGGAGCCCAGCGAACCCTCCACTCAACCCTGCAGAGCAATTCAGTCTGTTCAGCCACAGAAAGCCTGACCCAGCAAATGGACCTGCCCGTTCTGCCTACAGACTCAGGCCCTTGGACGCAGCTCACTCCTCAACTATCAAAATAACTCCCCCCACCCCAGACAAAAGCATGAATGCCCAGAAGAGGCTGTTCCCAAGCTGGTGCCTCTGAGGCCAGGTCAAAGTGGTGTTACATAACCATTATTTTCATTACTGCTCCTACCCCCAGGAGTTTAGATGTTTCCTAATTACCCTCCCATGAAATTTTAATGCCATAGCAATTCTGTGTATTTATTTATGCACTCTGTGTACATCTGTCCTTTATGCATTTTTTTTTTTTTTTGCTTCCCAAGAACCAATGTTTGCCCCCTGCACATAAAGACCCCATTGAGGAATGAGTTATATAATAAAAAGGTGTAGCAACAGCTCTTCTGGAAAAGGAACTTTTTCACTTAGGGGAAAAAAAAACAAAACCAAACACTCGCATACTCTACTTGGAACTTTTCCATCTCAGACTCTAAAGAGCCTCCAGCTCACCTTTGGAGGTTACTTCTAAGATGTCAGGCTACATAGTTAGAAGTTACCCAAAGGTCTACACATCTCCACATTCTCTACTATGATTTCCTCTAACAGTTTTTTTTTTTTTTTTTGATGGGGGCCGGTGGTGAGTGCATATGAGTGTTTCATTGTGTGCACACAGAAGAAAAGCAGGTGAGGGGACAAAGAGCAAAACAAAAATCATCCCCAAACTGTGGTCCTTTTATGCAATTATTCTTTTTCCACCTTGTATTCTGTCTTGCTCAGTTAGTTTCTTTTTTTCCTGGGTGTGTGTGAGTGTGTGTGTGTGTGTGTGTGTAGCACCAGAATCATGAGGTAATAGAATGGTAAAGGTCATACACAATTGTGGGGGTACCAGTTTTTCCCAGGACAGTTATGACGGAGAGCTCACGGTCAAGCATTATGGAGATGCGTGTAGGGAATGCCTGCTAGGAGAGCAGAGGACCTTACCCTCCAGCATTGCCAGATTGCTATGGGGAAGTCCATCTCAGCCTTGCAGATCATAAATCCTCTATGATATGATGGGACCGTTCTGCCCGTTTCTTTTATTTGAGAAATGGACTTCAAATTTTCTTCTCTAGTCATTATACATATTTCCTAAGACTTTGCTCTAAAAATCTCAGAGAAAATGGGTCATTTGAAGAAAAAAAATTGGCTAAAACATACAGAAAATTTAGACCATGATAGGATTAACTATCCCCTCCCATGACCAAAACACATTTAAAATGGGGGTGAGAAGGGTTAGTTAACTAGGCCTTATGAGTCATAGCAGGAAAATCACAATGCATTTAAATATTTACTAGCTTGTACTTCATACCAGGTACTTCCAGAAGTATTGTGATGCCTTTAAAAAGCCTACAAATGGGCAGAGCTATGTGGAGAGGTCCCGTGAGGCACAGTAATACTAGTAATGGTAGAGGTAGTGATAAATGATGTACTGTATTTGAAAGCAATTCAAGTCATGAATATTCACATGTAGAGTAAGGTCACAGGGATGGGGAGGGTTTGGGGACAAGTTGCAATTTTAAATAGGAATAGGTGACCTATGAGCCAATTTCAAGGAGATGAGATTAGATGTGGACACATCTGGGGTGAGGTCTCAAGGGAGAGCATTCTAGACAAATCTGAGGAACACCAAGTAGGCCAGAGTGGCCAGAGCAGAATGGGCCATGCAGGAGGAGTTGAGACCAGAGACCTAATGGGTAGGGTACCTTGTGGACCACCATGTGGACCTTGACTTCCACCCTGAGATGGGAGCCACTTGGGAGTTTGGGGAAGAGAAGAAATATCATCAGACTTGCAATTAAAAAGGCTTACCTGGCTGAGTGCTGTGAACAGAGTATGGTGGGTGGTGGACAAGAAAAGAACCAGCAGGACCAGTTAAAAGGATCACACTCCTGGCAGAAATTACTAGCACAGAGAGGATGTTACTCATCTCACTGTGAACAGAAGCCCAATCTACCATGAGTGATCTTGGCATCATCCTGTGACCTGGCTGCAGTTTCTTACTACATCATCCTGTGACCTGGCTGCAGTCACCTTACTACACTATCACCACCCGTGCCTTCCTGGAGGTGGCAATTTTCTCACTCTCAGCAACTCCAAAAACTTGCAGCATTCGTCTGCATACCAAGATAACACCTGAAACTCTTAGCGTCCCAGTCGAGGCTCTCCAGAGCCGCTCTGTCGAGTACCGTGACATCTTCCCTCCCGCTACTAAGTCTGGGCTCCAACCTTTTGCCCAAATACCTTGTCACTCCTCAAAGCTAATCTTTTCCTTGTGCTCCTCCCCCCTCTCCCCCACAGCTTAAAGAAATGCCATTCATCTCCAGGCAGTATCCCAGGGCCACCCTTTCACTCAGGTTCCAATCTCAGCACCACAGGCATGACTGTGCCCCACCCTCTGGGGACGGGAGGCGTGAACCGCTTCCAGCCTCACACTCAGGTGAGAGGAAGCCTGAACACACTCCACAGGTTCATGCTACCCCGGCCCACTTCACAGCCCGCCAGCTTACCAACTCAGCCACTCTTCCCCAGGACATGCCTTATTTCTCAAGCCTGAGAAAGAACTCTTGGGGCCAAGAGCATCTCAGACGTCTCTGAATCCCTTTTCACAACCTCAACAGATTCACCTCCTTGGTGGTATTCATTGATGACTGGCTCTTGTGAAATTCTTACTAAGGTAATGAACAGGGCTGCCGCCTCCTGCAGACACTACTATGTGTGCCTCTGGGGTGGCCATGGGGGCGCGGCAGGATGGCAGGTGAACAAGCCAATAATGACTACTCAGTGCAGGAAGGGCAAGAAAGGTGTGTCAGGCATTGCAGGAGTCTAACAAGAGCAAGTAAGAATCACTACGTGTGCAGACCTGCTGGAGGCAACAAGTGAAAGCCAGGGTGAAATTCTGAAGGCCATGGCCCAACTCAAATATCCTCAGGGACATGTCAGACCTGGTGATGCAAGAAGGAAGGGGACAGACATTCAAAGCAGAGGGGACAGTGTGTTCAAAGACATATGAATCGGGCACAGAACCATAAGGAGCTCACTTTGAAGGAAGGAGGCAGTGGGAGAGCCGGAAAGGGATGGGACAACTGACGGGAATCCTATTTATTGATGACAAAGGTTCAAGTACATGTTAGGACACAGAGAGCAACATTATGTGAAGGTAAGACACACTGTGAGGGGATTGTGTATTTCTCCTCAAACAGATGAAAAGCCTGATAAATCTGTAACACTACTACCAATTCTATGTCACACAACTACCAAAGACATCTATTCAGTGGTTTCAAATATTTTCCGTACAGGAAGAATGAGAAAAAAATGCATCTCCCCAGTGGCTCCCATTACATTCCATCTAAGCAGACTTTTCAAGATCTGGCAAGCAATTAAAAGACACATCCACATCTGACCATTTGGAGAAGCTACAGTGACTACAGGGTTTCCTCAGGTCTATATACATGTGACACTAAACACATCAAGGACAACATATGAGAGAGAAAGCAAAGTTTGTGTACACAGAGGAAGGGAGTCCATTTTTAAGCATACACTACTCACGCACCCTCACCACTACTAAACATGTGATAATGCCATTAAGAGTTTCCAGCTGTGGGGGCGCCTGGGTGGCTCAGTGGGTTAAGCCTCTGCCTTCGGTTCAGGTCATGATCTTAGGGTCCTGGGATCGAGCACCACATCAGGCTCTCTGCTAGGCAGGGAGCCTGCCTCCCCCTCTCTCTCTGCCTGCCTCACTGCCTACTTGTGATCTCTGTCTGTCAAATAAATAAATAAAATCTTTAAAAAAAAGTTTCCAGCTGGGGGTGCCTGGCTGGCTCAGTTGGCTTAAGTGTCTGACTTTTGGTTTAGGCTCAGGTCATGATCTTGGGGTCGTGAGATCAAGCCCCTCATTGGGCTCCTGGTTCAGTAGAGACTTCTTGAGATTCTCTCCCTCCCTGTCACCCTCCCTCTCTGTCCTTCTCCCGCTTGCACATATGCACTCTCTAAAATAAATAAAATCTTTAAAAAAACATTTCCAACTGATAAACCCAAGGTTTTTTTTTTAAAAAAGCAAGATAAAAATCTCAAATGCTACATTTATTTTACTGAACTTTCCTTTCAGGAGTGCTAAGGACTACACTTTTAAGCTTACATATTTAAAGAAAAATGCTCAAGGCTGCTCAGCCCTTTGATCCTGAAGTCTTCTGAACGTAATTCACGCATCTTAAAGATATTCTGCCACACAGTTTCAATACTACTTTAAAAACGGAATGGTCATGTTTGAAAGTCAGAATAGGAATAATAAAACAGTATTCAGGAGAGTTTTGAAAGGACCTAAAATATAAGTAGTGCCTGCAGGCTACTGTAACAATAACAACAAAATTGCTTTTATCTTATGGGCTCCATTATGCTTGAGGCTGTATTTTTGTACTTGAGTGGTACTTTGAGGTCTTATTCAGTTATTATGAAATCTTTCCTTCTCTCCATGGATACCTCACCCCTTGCAAATCCCAATGCTCTCGAAAAGCACTCTAAACACAGGGCATTCAGTCCTATGCCACTGTATTTTTAGATTTAAATCGCCGTCTGATAAATGCTTTAATCTACTTCACAGGTGGGTAAAGGAACAACTGAAAAGAAAATTGGCATTCCAGGGTGATGGCAGCTTTTTAATTCAGGAATTAAACCCAAAGTTACCCTTCCTCCCCCAAATTACTGACAATCCCATAACTGTAAAATTCCCGAGAATACGTTTTTATTATTGTTAGATATAAAAACCTTCCTAGCGGACCAGAGCTGTGTAAATCAATCATCTACAATCTTGTTATATGCTTCAAAAAGATATGTGAGGAGAAAGGTTATTTCTTGAACACTGCTAAGGTAAAACCTACTTTCTTCCTGGGAATTCTATAAGAATGAGAATGGGTACAAGGCAATTTACATTTCAACGAAAGATACTGCTTCAAGTGGGTTGTTATTTCCAACCAGCACTCTCAGGTTTGAGGCATACATTTCCAACAGCAACGTAGAGTGCCGACAGAGCTTTCTCCACACCTACGTGAAGGGCTAAGAAATTTCCTTGCAGCCGGATAAAGTCTCATTTTGAAGTGACTCATCCTGAAGGTGGGCGTGACCTGTGTAGTGTGTGTATTTGAGGTGTACATGGATTGCGTGAATGAATCGGAGTGGGGGTGATAAGGGAAATGAGAAATAAGAGTCAGAAATAATCCTCACGAAAACAACATCTTGATCCAACCTGTAATGGGCTCAGCCCAATTTTATCAAGGCAGAGTATTCTAGGAGTGCCTGGGTGTCTCAGTGGGTTAAGCCTCTGCCTTCGGCTCAGGTCGTGATCTCAGGGTCCTGGGATCGAGCCCTGCATGGGGCTCTCTGCTCAGCAGGGAGCCTGCTTCCTCCTCTCTCTCTGCCTGCCTCTCTGCCTACTTGTGATCTCTCTGTCAAATAAATAAATAAGATCTTAAAAAAAAAAAAGAGTATTCTTTTCAGCAAGTTTGTCACAGAGGTGGGAGAGCAAGATGAAAGGCCACCTTAACTGGCAAAGATGCTTTCCTACAGAAAGTTACATCAGGGGGCGCCTGGGTGGCTCAGTGGGTTAAAGCCTCTGCTTTAGGCTCAGGTCATGATCCCAGGGTCCTGGGATCGAGCCCCACATCGGGCTCTCTGCTCCGCGGAGAGCCTGCTTCCTCCTCTCTCTCCCTGCCTGCCTCTCTTGCCTACTTGTAATCTCTGTCAAATAAATAAATAAAATCTTAAAAAAAAGAAAAAAAGAAAAAAAGAAAAAAAAAAGAAAGTTACATCAGGACATGATGAGTGTCAGTAAACAAAGGAGTGAGGTCTAGAAGACAAAAACTGTATGGCTGAAACTAGGGAACACAGAAGCAGGTGCGACTTCCTACAAGGACCGCCTGTACTGTTTGGAATGAAGGGCACTTTCTGCGTCCACCAAGCTCACCTTCCCCAGAACAGCTTATCCACAGGTGGAACTGTTAAAATGTGGGTTTCTGGCAAGTCTGCCACTAGGAGGAGGGGCAGGGGTGAGGGGTTGTGGGGAACAAAGCTGTATGAGGCCCAAGCTGAAGAGGTGTTTAGAACACAGTGGAAGAGCTGGGATGGGAGCCTGACCTCACATTGGGAGGTCTTTTTTCCACGCTTTTCTAGCCATGTGACCTTGAAAGATTATGCAATCTCTTCTCACTGATTTCCTAACTGAAGTGGGGAGTAATGCCCACATCCCAGGCCTGCTATGGGATGTAACAATGGATATAAAAACCTAGCTGGGTGCTTGGCCTTTCAAGGTAGGTGGCATTTATTAGCTTTGTCCCTTCCCAAACCCACACCAAGAGAATCTGGAAGCAAAGTCTTTTGCCTCTGGTTTTGAAGCTGACAGATGGGTAATCTTACTAATAGAGGCTACGGATTAGTCTGGCATTACAGGGTTAGAGGAAAGGGCAAACCTTCCACCTCCTCCTCTGAGACAACGTGTACCTTGGACCTTCACGCCTCCCTTACTAAAGCAGAACCTCATCACACTGTTCCCAAAAATGACCTACACAGACAGGATGGATTCCAGAAAGATGAATTACTAAATCTCAGTTTCTCTTTCCCTTCCCTAAATTGGGATATTTTCAGACCAGAAGAGTTTTATTCCAGAAAGCTGACCTTTAGTTATTCAGAATCAGAGAATCCTTTGTAGGGCCATTACCAAGTTACATTCTACCCTACTACATTAGACCAATGTTAAAAGATAGGTGTTTAGAGTCCATAGTCTCTGAAAAATAACCTGAGGGTTTTGAAGGGGCGGGGGTGGGAGGCTGGGGGAGCCTGGTGGTCGGTATTATGGAGGGCACACATTGCATGGAGCACTGGGTGTGGTGTAAACTTGTGATCTCTGTCTGTGAAAAAAATAAATAAAATATTTTTTAAAAAGATAGGTGTTTATTATAGATTGCTTTTTCCCCCTGAGTTTATTAATTGGTAATTCTTAAAGAGAATACTCAAGTCTATAGAAGAATAAAGGTTTGACCTTAGCTGTGATTAATAGACACCAGAAACCAGTGTCATGGATAATTTGATACTGAATAGCACACTAATTACTTGCTAACAAGAATTTCTCCTTCTTTTCACCTCGCATTTATAATAATTTAACTAGGGATTAGGGACTGACAAGTACTGGACACCCAGTCCCCAAGGAAACCGTGTGCAAACTGCTCTAAAAATTTCTACAGCTACTGCTACTTCTAGTCCCACAACCATCCCATGACATGGGTATTATTCCCCCTTCAGTTAGGAAATCACTGATGAGAGGTTCATAATCATTCACAGTCACATGGCTAGAGAAGGGGAACCTGCAGATGTGAGGCCAAGTTCCTGCCTTCTTGCAACTCCACAGAGCCCGGAACTCCTTGCCATCTTCGGATCCAGCATCTTCCCACATCCTTTCTCAGGACTTCCCAGTATAGGTCCATCATTTTGAATTTTGAAAGCACTGGACACATGTGTTTCCTAAATCACTGTTTCACTTCAGCTCTGGGTTTTCTGTTCTTGAGGGGAATTGTACCATGCAGCCCCTCCTCAGGACAAAGGGGAGAACCCAATGTCTGACCAATGTGCCCTCTAGCCTCATTCCAGGCGTTCCCCATTCCCAGCCCACATACACAGTCAACAACCCTGAAATGAGAGCTGGAAGCCAAGAAGCTTAACTCCCCAAAGTAGGGAACTCTGAGTGCCCAAGCTTATGTGACCACATCAGTTGAGTTCCCTCCTGTGTATATGGCTCTCTTTCCTGTTTTACTCTTATAAGACCTTTGTGATTGCACTTCAGGCTCTCCCAGATAATCCAGGAAACTCTCCCATCTCAATCACATCTGCAAAGATCTTTTTTCTGAGTAAGGTAACATTTATAGGTTCCAGGAATTAGGACTTAATATCTTTAGGAGCTATTACTCGGTCAACTGCACACTCAAACTGACCACTTACAACTAATAAATATTTTTTAAAGTAAAATTCACCAAAAAGGTACAGTACAGTACAACTTCAGAACTGATTGTAAACTCTACTCTCATCACTAACACACACCTCCCCCAAATTCTCACTCTACCTTCCGAACACCTCTGAAGGCCAATTTTATGCTTACTTTACTGATCAGCCACAAAACAAAGGTGAACACTTAGGGAAAGCAAAAGGTAATTCTTATGTCTATATATTTAGCTGACTGCTAATTCAATCGACATATTTGACGGATACCAGGAGGCTGGACTGGTAGTACTTTAACAGAGAACAAAATCAGGTATATAAACCAATGCTGGGGGAATGATTTCTCCTTTCTTGTAAGAACATAAAACAACCCGAGAATCAGTTGTATTACCTTACAAGGTTCTCCAAGAAATAAACTCAACCATGAAGCTCCTTACAGCCACCAGTTATTACGTACAAACAACCAGACTCACATTGTTTTTCCATTGGAAGAAAGCCAGCTGTGAGGAAGACTAGCTATGTGTGTCCATTGGTTATTAATGAGTATCTTACTGGCTATGATCTTTTGCAGTTAAATGAACGGCACATATAGTATGTACCTGACCTCACCAACCATTAATTTTTACACCACCTTCTAGGAGTTTGATTTCAGAAACATGTACCATCAATGAAAGCTTCCTATTCTTGTTGTCTTCTGACTAGGTCTCCCTGTCATATGCTAACTTAGCACCCTCAACCTTCCCTTCATTGAAATAACCTGGGCAACTGTTGTGAAATCCATAAGGGTGGGCCTTGTGTGCTGCTTCCAGCAAAGTCCCCACATCTGGCCTGGTGTGAGACAGCACAGCAAGGATGAGGCCAAACTACTACTGCCTACCCAACACCCATTTGTCCCCTTCTTCCGTAAACAGGACTCGAGGTTTTGGAGGAGCTCAACGTTCCTCACAATAAAGACCACATTTTCAGCCAAAATAGCTTTTATACTTCTAGCCATCATAGACACATACTACTACAGATGCATAAGGTCCACTGTTTAAGTTGAAGCAACTGTTTAAGTTGCTTCCTGGTCTCTTGGCTTACCTCAACAAGAGTCACAGAGGAGATCAGGATTTTCACCCTACTTCCCTTTGGCTAGTCTATAATCTCTTACAGAGTACAGTTTAAGAACATGAGATTATTTCCACACGAGACAAAAAGACCCGGCTCTCCACCCTCCAAGCCCATCATGGGAGAGTGTGCCCATGTGCCCCAAGCTCCCGTGGGCCAGGGCGGCCACACAGAAGTGGGAGGAAACAACCTGCCACGTGGTGGAGTCGGGCCCTTCTACTCCTCCAGCAGCCAGTTTACAACGTCCTCCAATTCAGATCTTCCTACCAGTATACAAACGAACAACCACCTCAATAAAGGATATTAGAAAGTTCAGCTTTGGTCTTAGAGTGAAACCTACCCCCAGCCTTCAAGCTGACAACACCAAACACCAATAAACACACACATGTTGATCATAAGGAGGAAAAATAGTGCTACTGCATTTGGCATGGAATAAGCACTCGGTTAAGATAAAATGTTGGTGGGGTGCCTGGGTGGCTCAGTGGGTTAAAGCCTCTGCCTTCGGCTCAGGTCATGATCCCAGGGTCCTGAGATCGAGCCCCGCGTCGGGCTCTCTGCTCGGCAGGGAGCCTGCTTCCTCCTCTCTCTCTCTGCCTGCCTCTCTGCCTACTTGTGATCTCTGTCAAATAAATATATAAAATCTTTAAAAAAAAGATAAAATGTTGGTAACCAAAAAAATTAAACATATTATATTCCATTTAGTTTACAGGCTAAATGATCGGTAACGTGGTAGGTGAAAAAAATGTGCTCGGGACAGAGGTGTGAAGAAAAGCTGTCAGCATTGGGAACAGCTTCGCTTATCCCTGACAACTGTGCTTGTAGTGGTGGCTATCGGGACAAAACAGTAAATTCTTTTGGAGAAAGTTTAAGATCAGTCATTTTTTAAAAAAAGATTTTTATTTATTTATGTGACACAGAGAGAGATCACAAGTAGGCAGAGAAGCAGGCATAGGGGAGGAGGGCAATCAAGCTCCCCACTGAGCAGAGAGCCCAATGCAGGGCTCCATCCCAGGACCCTGAGATCATGACCCGAGCCAAAGGCAGAGGCTTAACCCACTGAGCCACCCAGGTGCCCCAAGATCAGTCATCTTTTATATAGTATTCAAATATGTCATCAGCTTCTTTTAAATCGTTGTCATTTTGGAAGATATGATAACACTCATTCTACTCAGGGAGTGACTTTTTTAAAAAAATTGAATTGTTATACTTTTTTGGCCTGCCAAGACCAATAATACGTCAAAATTCCAGATAGCAGGCAAAGGATCCAGGAAAATATTTAGGAAAAGGCTAACTAATTGATAGGTGTTCAGCAATACTTACTCAAAGCGTAGCACCTAATAGGCTCATAATTGTGTCACAGGAGCTGAAACTGATGAAATTTATGTTTTTGGGGGGAAAGTATGAGTTTATTGTAAATTTGTAAAATTGTATGGGGCGGAAGGAGAGGGAAATAAATTGGGCAGAGTTTTAAATCAATGTCTTGAAGACCAGAGCAGAATCTAAACCTAAACTATTCTTGGCTTAACCAATTAAGCTTTATGTTTTCAAAAGATGGCTGGAGGAGCAAGAAGACTCCAAAATGCAGAATAAAAGATGCTGAAGTCATTAAAAACAAAAAAGATCGCTAAAACTTTTAGGAAAGGCTTTTCAAGCTATAAGCCTTTTTTTTGTTGTTTTTTTAGTCCTTATCAACTTTTTCCATGAAGATTCAGCCACACGTCTTTTCGCCAAAGCTCATTCTTCCTCCACATTTTATTTATTTATTTTTTAATATTTTATTTATTTATTTGACGGAGAGAGAGAGAGAGATCACAAGTAGGCAGAGAGGCAGGCAGAGAGAAAGAGAAGGAAGCAGGTTCCCTGCTGAGCAGAGAGCCCGATGCGGGGCTCGATCCCAGGACCCTGAGATCATGACCTGAGCCGAAGGCAGAGGCTTAACCCACTGAGCCATCCAGGTGCCCCCTTCCTCCACATTTTAAATGCAATCAACTCTTCAAGCATATTGGTCTTTGCATTAATGTGCTTTCTCAATTTCTCCAAAGTTACCATAGCGACTCTAGATAATTTGGCCTTAATAGGATTTTTACAAGGAGAAAAAGGTGAATCTAAACATTAAGGACTAAATTTTTGACAAAAACATGCTACCACCAAATATTAAAACCAGAAAAAGTCTATGTCCTGAGGAAGTCATAGAAAATCTTCCCACAAGGCTGTGTGAAACTCAAATTTAAGACTCAAGGTTAAAATGTACTTTCAATTTGTCAAGTATCTAAAATACCATCAGAGAAGATCAACTCCCACTCCCACTCCCACCTCCCACCCCCATCCTGAAACAACAGAGAACAGGCTGTGCCTAACAGCACACACCAGTTTTCTCACTGGAGCCTTGCCCAGGGCACCCAGCACATGGAGCACCTTGACAGAAAGGACATACAGACACTGAGGGATCTGACCAGACCTGCTCTGACACCCAGCTCTGACCCTTTCTCCTGTGACCACAGACTTCTGAGCCCCAGTGGGTGCTTGTATTACACAGAGAAGTGATTTCTATAAAAACCCTGAACAGGAGGACCCCACTTAAGGCTTTAAGAACTAACACCCAGGCCAATTCGAAACTGGAGAGTTTTCACTAAAAACACACAAACAAGGAAAACTCAGATCTGTTTACTCCCTATTGTAATGAAAAGGTAGGAAAGAAAAATTCTTTCCTTACCACACCACAATCAATCAGAAACTACCACTAATGTAAAAGTATTTCGAAGCTATCACAGTGTTTGGTTGTTCCTGTCTCTGTGTGTTTTTTTTTTTTTTTTAAGATTTTATTTATTTGACAAACAGAGATCACAAGTAGGCAAGAGAGGCAGGCAGGAAGAGAGAGGAGGAAGCAGGCTCTCCGAGGAGCAGAGAGCCCGATGTGGGGCTCGATCCCAGGACCCTGGGATCACGACCTGACCCCAAAGCAGAGGCTTTAACCCACTGAGCCACCCAGGCGCCCACTCTGTGCGCTATTTAATAAATCTTTACATATCAAAAGTTTCAAGATAGTTAAGGAGGAAGCACCATCATCTGGAGAACTGGATTTCTGGCCTGGGCTCTGAAAATCAGTTTTCTCTCCTCTGCCCATCAGTGCCCAACCTTACCATGCTAAAGAGAAAACAGAGATGAAACTATTTTAAAGAATTTAAACCACCTGATAGGTCTGTTGGATTAAGCCACTGCTTCACAGGGTGGAGAAGAGAACTCCCTCCATGTTCTGAGGTCTACCAATGAGACACCCCAGAAAAGAATGAGAATGTAGCACTCAGGTTTGGGAAAGAGAGCATCCAGAAAATGGACAGAGGCCAGCTGGCATTCTGGACACCACTCCCATCTGCGGTGCTTTTCAGAGCCACCTGTCATAGCCTGCCCCACCCACATCTGTAATGACAGCTGGACTAGATTATTCCTCTAAACCCAAGATGATGGTTGGCACTTGGGAGAAGCACCCCCATAAGTCTTTACAGCACATGAAATTACATGCTCTATTTGGGGTTCTTTGAAGTTTCAGTTGGCTCTTTCTTTTGGGCTTAACTTAAATTTAGGTTCTAAATCAGGACCCAACCAATGGAACTTCTGGGACCCAAGCTGGAAGTCATTTTAGCTACACCTTTTAAAAGAGCCTGCTGGAAAACATATCCTGCAAAACAAGAGAAGAAATATGATCGATGAGACACTCTGCCCTCAAAAAACTTTCACTCCTGATACCCCAAGTCAGGCAGGCTTCTCCCTGTAACCCACACTGCAGCCCCTTATTATTTTAATAATTACAGAAGGTTTCACAGGGAAATGGAAAAGCTTTCATTCTTGCCCATTCTGTGGCAACCTCTTGCAGTCCTCTGAGCAGCCAAAGAGTTGTCTATCCAGAGTCCTCCATCCAACCTCCCAGTTCTGCTTGACTGGCATGGGGTAGGGGCAGGGGTGGACAGAAGAGGCATCAGGACTACCCGAAAGGGACACAAATAAGAAGAGGTGTATGTGGACACCTCACCTATGGGGAAGAATGGGAGGGGAGGGGAACCCACATGAGCTTCATTTCAGATTTCAGAAAATGTGCTGTCCTGTGGTGTTCCAGATGGCTAGGAGGAAACCTTCAGCATTCTCTGCACCTGCCCCAAAGAAATCCAACTGACTTGCTGCCCAAGTCACCTCTTACCATCTGGGACTATCCTCCAGCCCTGCCCAAATCAGTAGGGTCAAAAGGCCAACACTTTTTAACGACCCTGGTTTTCTTCCTGAAAGAGATGATGACCTATCCAATAAGAATTATATTGAAAAGCTGGATTTTTTTTTTTTTTATGCCACGTTGGTCACAGATTTTCCTCAATGGATACTCTACCATGAAAAGGTATCATTAACCAATGTGTATCTTTCCAGGTTTAAAAAGCAATTTCCTCCTCTCCTCATGCTATCAAAGAGGAGCCTGTAGCTGGTATCAAATACACTGTTTACACAAAGAATATTCCCACTTCTAGGCTATTTGGACGTGCTCATTCTTCCCTGCATAAACATACTCCACCTCTATTTATGCTAGACAGGAAGTAAATATGCAAACGGAATCAATAAAAAGCAGCTGAAGGCACACATTCTTAGAGTCTAATTAAGGTGGGATGCCTGATTCACAGCTGTTCCTACCACTGAAAATGTTTTTGTAATAAATGGTGGAGTTTAAGAGGTATTTTGTTTCATGTTCCAACTTTTTTATAATCTACACCAATGTAACTACTCAACTCTCAGCCTGCTTTTCAAAGGTGAAGTTCTGGATGGTGGTACAAAAGGTATCCTGGGCCCCCCCTGGCAAATAAGGAGGTTGAGACACCGAGATTGTGCTTGGCTCAAGGTCACCCAAATGCTAACACAATCAGGACCAGGGAAAAGACATCAACTATATAGTTCATACAGTGAGGACAACAAAAATCAGCATGTCACCTCCACACCTGCCTGCCAGTCAAAGCCAAATCAGAGCACTGAACTTGCTCATTTTATTTTATATTTATATTATATATAAAATATATATTTATGTTATATATTTTATAATGCTGCTCTGTTAACAAAGAAGCTATATTTTCTATTGTTTCTACAGCTGTACACAAGGGACTGTCTTATGAATAAAATTTAGAAAATGTCTACCTAGGTAGAAAAAGCATCCTTCTTGGCCTTTATTAAACAGTAGAGGCTTTGTTTTTAGTCCTGGGTGTTAAAATGTTGATATTGGGCTGACTTCCTTCTTGTGTCTGTACCACCCACCTCCTCTCTTTCCATCACCACCCTTGTAAAAATTAAGCATTATAGATAGGTCTTAATTTAAATCCATTAAGTCTCAAAATACGGTGGTCAATATTGTCATCGTCCATCAGTAAGTCCTTTATTAAGTAAGAGCCAAGGACAAAAGCAACATGGGTTGAGGCCCACAGAGGCTGCTGGTCAGTAAGTGACTTCCTGATCACTACCTCTTCAGTGTCTGTTTCGGTTACTGAACTTCACCAACAAACCAAGAAACCACCAGAAGCAGAGGATGAAGTGGCTAGAATCCTCATCCCTTGATCACAACGTCTCCTATAAAGGCACAGTGATACTATCTGCTCATTCTTGAAAAAGGTGAGTCAGGTGCATGTTAGAGCGGAAAACAGCAAAGAGCAATGCACTGCCTATCATTTGCATTTTCCTCAAGAATTTTGGCAAGTTCAACTTCTGCTCTAAATGTGAATGTGGGAAGGAAATTGAGAGAAAAAAGTCAAGTTCACCTCATTGGTGAATTCTTTGTTCTACTCTCTTAAAGCTTTACTTTGCTTCCTAGGTACACAGAACACATCTGTCTCTGAGCCATTTCTCATCTTTGCTTGGCATGGTCAGAAGTTCCTTGGAGGGCCCTAGAGACCAAAGCATCCAGCATATAGGGCCTGTCCCAACATATGTGGTAGCCCCTTGCCCTTGTGACTATTAAACACTTGAAGTGCAGCTAGTCTGAGTTAAGATGTGCTGGAGGAAGAAAGACAGGAATTTATCTCAATAGTTTCAGACAGTGATTATATATTGAAATTATATTTCAGATATACTGGATTAAATAAAATGAAAATTACCTGCACTTTTTTCTGTTGATTTGTTCATGTGACTGCTAGAAATGATGTCACTCCTGCCTGCCTGCTCCTCCTGCCATCCCCAACTAAGCCTGACTACTTTCCCTTTGTTCTATCTATATCCAGCCTGGGAGGCACATCAGGAACAAGAAAATAATATTCCATCTACTCTTTTTGTTTATCAGTTTCTCAAAACAAACACACACCAGTCTACACCACATGAATCAATTTATTTCATGGTCTGACCTAGCTGCTGGAATTCTGTGTAGCCCCATTTATCACTTAAGTTAGCTGTACTTTTGCTAATCCATCCTTGAATCTGTCTTGCTGGTTAGTGTTAGACCATAGGTAGTTCTGATCCTCAAAAAGCCTTTTTCAGCTTATTTGTGCAAAATGCATCATTAGGGGTGGGCAGCTTTATCTGCACAGAGGTTCTTTAAAATTCCTATTCCACTATCCCATGAACACAGAGCACCAACTAGATGAAGTATCCCACTAAAAAGAAAAGGTGAGCAGCACCCAGTCCTCCATTATCCAAAACCATGAGAGGCATGGCATGGGCACCACTGAGTATCGTGGGGAACGGAGTATATATGGAACATGACTACAACCGTTTTGGGACCACCATTTCCACAATAAAACGCCAAAGCAGTCAGCTGGTCTGTGTTGCCCAAAGGGACCCATACAATTCAGAAGTGAGAATCGTCCATTATCAGCAAGAACTATTCAACAGAGAGAATTAGCACCCCTCACAAGGCCTCTCCAGTCTAAACCACCCAGGACTTCTGAGATCTCTACATCATTTGCTCAGCCAAACTAACCTAATACTTTAAAGTATTCTGTGCCAGACCCTACGTGAGGTGCTGAGAGCACTGAGAGAAAAAAACGTCTACCTCAAGGAACTCCTTGATGGTTCGGAAGGACAACATGTACTAAGAATTATCATCAACTCTACTAAGTGCAGCAGGAAAAGGACAAAGAGGGAGTGATTAACCAGAGCAAGACTTCATCAGGTAAGACAAGTGCAGACCATTGTGCAAGGCTAAGGACGTACATTTCGATCCCGTAGGAGGTGTGGAGCTAGTCAAGATTTTAAGCAGGAACACCCTGATGAAACAGCACTTCTTGGCTTCTTCCCGATCATACAATAAGGCCTAATTATGATCAACACGAAGAGAATGAATATTCTTCATGCATGAGGTGCCCAGGAAACAGCACTCATATTAACCCCAGCAGGCTTAAGAAGGCAGACACACGTCTGTCCAGCAGCAGGAGGAATGCTGCATGCGTCACGAATCAATGGATCATGACAGCATTTTCTGAGAAAATGAATCTGAACAGAACCATAAATGTCAAGGTGTATTGTATATACTGACGTTTAAATATGGTTTGGTGAATGTTGTTTAGTTCGACACACATGCACACATCATCAAATAGCTATGTGGGGTCATCACATAAACCTGTTTTACTCTGGGTCACAAGGTTTTAAAGTCACTTGCTTAAAGTATACGTCACAGTAATACATTAGTAACAGAAGATCTCTAAGGAGCCTGCCCACAGTTAATAAATCTAACCTTGTTTCTCAGTGGTTTCAGTCTCCTACTTAATTAACTCTGACAAGTGCTGACCCACAGCGCTCTTTTGGATACACTCATCTGTTTCCCGGAGTCCTACTGAACAGTCCTCTTATACATGCCCCAAATCGACTAATTCCTTCTGATGTGTCTCTGCAACTCTTGGCCTGTTTTAAAAATGCAACACTCCCATATTCTCAAATTTTTGTTTACACTTTCCCTACTGGCTTGTCTTCATAGCAATCCGGGCTTTCCTTCGTAATACTACTTCCCATAAAGCAGGGATGGTTGTTCCCTCAATTTCTTTAACTCACAGGACCAGGGAAGAAAGGGTCCCTTATCACCCTTCCCATTGAGCTTACTTTCTTCCAGACCATGTCCCATCACCTCTATTCCAAGCCCTCTCCACCCACCTCACTTCCGTTTTGCTTCCCAGCCTCATCACTCTTCTCCTGACCTCCAGGACTTTGCTTTTTTGACACAATCCCTGTGTTCCTCCCATGCTCACCTCTGTGTGGAGAAGCTTCAAGAAGGTGGAAGAGCCTGGGAACACCCAAAGCACAGTTCAAAGACTTCCTCCTTCATCCGAAGGGTTCCCCTCCATTCCACTTCATCCACACATGAGCCCCCATTTTGGACCTTATCGTTATCCCCAAATACTCTACCTTTAAGATCTAAGCTTCCAAATATCTGTAGCTTTCCATTTACCCTCTTCTCTACTTCTTATTCTGACAGATCCTACCCTTCATTCTCACCACAGGCAGTTCCTTGACTCTCCCTACTGCCCGACTCCATCTTGGCCATCCTGGCTTCACCGGCTTCCTTATCAAGATGGAACCTCAAGGCCGTCCATTGTCAGTGATGCTCAAACATTAACACCCTGACCTTCCTCTTTCTGTGACTTTCTTGGAGCCAACATGCCAATTCCTGAGCCCAGCTGCCCCATTCATTTCCTATCATCTTGCTGGAAAAATTCCATGAGCATGCTGATTGGCTCCATGAGGAAAACTCAAAAACCAATCATAGTTCTAAAAACTGCCCAGGCTTTCTATCCAACCCCGGCTGAAGTACTATCACTTTTTCTACAGCAGCTATTTTCATTCCTCCCTCTTTTCACTGCAGCAGAGGACACCCTCAATACCTTGCCCTCCCCCCGGCTCTGGTCACAAAACAAGGGGTATCTGCGTTCATCTGAGCTGGGGTAGGAAAGCCAGAGCTGCTGAGACAGCACCAGTTATAGATGCTGGTCTCTTCTCTCTTGAGAGAGTGATCCCCCAACTTCAGTGTGCATAAACATCTACCTGAGCCATTTGTTAAAATACAGACCTCAGAGCCCCATTTCTTAGAAATGGATTTGTAGGGTCTGAAGTAAACCTCAGAAGCCTGTATTTGCATAAGCACCCCTGTGATTCTGATGCAGGGGACAACTGAATTTGAGCATCACTTTCCAAAGTCACCTTCTCACTCAGGTGATGTGGCTGCCTCAACTTTTGCCCTGTGAAGTCTTTGAGTCAGGAACAACTGTACTGCAAATTATTTGAAAGGAAGAAAAATCAATGACCATTTAAGCAAAGCAAGACTAAATGAGGAGAGTACGGCAATGACCAGAACTGAATTCTTGAATTCCTGTTCTAGCACCTAAATGGGCTCAAACTTCTCAGCAAAATATAAGAAAAATGAAAGAAGCGGGCAAAAGGCCCACTTCCTCAGACTTCCTAAGACTATGAATTCAATATATAACTAAAAGAAAACTTCAACTGAACTTACCAAACAACCCAAGTTTAATATTTTTATTTTTGTTTATTTTCACCATTGAGCTTTCTACCAATACTTTTTCTAATCCACGTGAGTTGGAATCATGGGATGAAAGAACAGGTGCTAAACAGCCAGGAGACTTTATCCTGATCCCACATCTGCCGGGAGCTCCACCATGGATTAGTGAGTTGAAGAACTTCTCTGAGACTCCCTGTCCCCATATACATACTGGAGATTTGTACTCTGCTAGAGGGTAACAAGTCTTCAGACTAAAAAAAAGCAAGAGAACACCATTCTACATTCTACAAATGGAAGATATGAAAAAAATCATTCTCCAGCAACCTTCTACAACTGTTTTCCCCCACCAGTCCTCCTGAGAGTTCCCCTAAGGCCTTGAATAAAGACACTGTTTTAAGAATTATAAGCATCACAGCACGAGGCGGCATCTGGTGGGGAGGCGCCTACAGGAAGGAAGAGACCTCAGCGGTGTTTGCTATTTGTACCTTTTGATGTTTCGACAAGAAGGCAAAGCATTCTTTCAAGCCAGTTTTAGTAGTGGCAGAACCAAAAACAAAACAAAACAAAAACCTAATGAAGTGAATGTAGAATCCAGACCTAACCAAGAACAAAGATGCACTAGAACTAGCTTGGGTGAGAGAAGAAGAAAGTCTACATCACTGAAAAGTACAAATTCCTATTAAAACTTCAAGAAGTCTACTAGAACACAGACAAGAGACGAGAAGGGGAGAGAGACTATGAGCTAAAATCTTCCCAGAACTACTAGTCGAAGTACTAGTTAAAACAAAATAGAAACAAGCAAGCAAGCAAGTAACAAAAAAAGTTTAAAGAGAGAGAAGAGAGAGAGAGAGAGAAAGGGAAAGAAAATTAAAAAAAAAAACAAAACTCAAAATGGATGGTCATACTGTGTTAATTCCCTTAAAGCTCAGGTAGTAAAAGCTCATCAAGACCTAGAACAAAGCTAGTCTATATAGAACCTGAAAACCAAGACCACCAATATCAAAGAGTTCTTATCTTATGATAAAGACATGATCAAAACACACTGAGAAATAAGGAAATAAGAGAGTGTGTTAGTTTTTAAGCACAGTTTTTGAAATCAGACAGACCTGGGTCGGAATACTGTTTACATCGCCTAGTTGCTGTGACCTTGGAAAAATTCCTTAAGTTTTTCCGGGACTTGTTTCCTCCATCTATAAAATGGGGATAATAACCCTTTGTAAGTTGAGTGCTTTGGACGCTCTGCTTGGTGAGTGGATGGTACTCGCCTGATAATCTTTCGAGTCAAGTATGTTTCAGACCATGGAAAATTCCTAGCCTGTCCCAGCTCTTCAACTTCAAAGAGCCCGAGAAACAAATATAAACTTTGGGATCAAATATTAGTTGCTCAACATCTCTTTGGCTGGAGATGATTAGTATTGATGATTTATATTTCAGCACTCTGAAAAGTTAAGCTCTGATTTGTCAGATCTCACCTGACTGGCATCTTCCCAATATATACCCAAGGCTGGGACACAAAGTAAATGCAACTGAAGTCTCTCAGCTCTGTGTTCTAACCCCAGGCTTGCCCGACAGAGACCATACAGTATGTGTGGCTGAGTCAGGGAGGTGAACCTTGGATTTGTCCCAAAGCAGCTGACTTCCCAGAGTCCTCTGTCCCTCACATGTAGTCCCTAGCCAAACCCTGAAGCTTCTCCCTTTACATCCTCAGTATCTGACCCTTCTTCTCCAATTCCATAACATACTCCCCAATTACCACCCAGCTAGACCTCAGCTCCAACAGTGCCCCAAGGACCAGGCCGCAAGCATCACACCCTGGCAGGCTGGGCTGCCCGGTACCCTGCATCCTCTTGCGCCATGATACACCCCATTAAGACCAAGTCTTATCTGAAGTTGTTCCCTGATGGCTAACTCTGAAGACTTGTTTTCCTCAGAGTTGACTCCATCTCCCTATTGTTGATATGTACCTCAGGGGGACAACCCCTGGGCTGTCAAAAAGGGCCTGGACCTCTGTGGCATGTGGCTCCCAAAGCAAATGAATTAGAAAGCAGGTCCAAACAGTCTACTCCTCAGAAGCAGGCCCTCCTCCCCTCACGCAGAAGCCAGACCCCGAGAAGAGTCCCTACTCTCAACTCAGCAGTACCCCTGTCCCACCAGCCACTGCATGGAGCAAGCCCGCACTCCATCTTGTTCTCTTGGATGGCCAAGGTGACATCAGAGCCAGTGAGAGAACAAGGAGGAAGGGGGAAATGCCATGGAAGTAGAAAAGTTATTTAAATTTTGAAAATGCTATTAAGAATTCCCTAGTATTACGATGGAATACTATGAAGCCATCAAAAGAAATGAAATCTTGCCATTCGCAACGACGTGGATGGAACTAGAGGGTATCATGCTTAGTGAAATAAGTCAATCAGAGAAAGACAACTATCATATGATATCCCTGATATGAGGAAGTGGAGATGCAACATGGGGGACTAGGGGGGTAGAAAAAGAAGAAAAGAAACAAGATGGGATTGGGAGGGAGACA